>JAHWXV010429811.1:0-24008 GCA_024586415.1 Phrixothrix hirtus
AATAAGTAGGTACCTAATAATTTAACTTTCATGACGAAAAAACCAAAAATTTTCAAATAGATTTTTCTAGAAAACGGTGTATCCTACCGACTTAAAGCAATAGTACCTTTTAGTACTAGAACACCTAACAATTTCATAATCTAGTGTCACAAATGCTTAAAAGTTAAAGACAAAAAGTTATGCATTAAAATAGCCGTTGGCATACGCAAAACGGATGCCTATGACCGGTACTAGAAATTCGCAATTGATGAAAATCGATTCACCTCTGTAGGATAAATAAGCGTACCAGTTTTCGTTTTTCTAAATGGAAGCGTTCTGGAGGTATTTAAAAAAAACTAATTACAAGGCGCCATCTTCAAAAAGCTCTAGCTCCCTTAGGAAGCATTTTCGGATTAGGTGAATTAGGTTAAATTTTCTTAAAATAATCTGAGGAATCTCCAGTCTTCGTTTGTCAGGAGAGTTTCTGGACACCCAACGAACTTTAAAATTTATTTTGAAATTAAACATCCATAAATATATATTTATTAGTTTATCATCAATTAATTTATCATACATATAAAGGGTAATGCCGATGAAATCATGTATTATATTAAATAAAACCCTACCTAATAGACCAACCACTGTACATGTTTCATACGAATAAAATTAAGACACCACTGAACAAAACTGCTGAGGTTGCCACTATTTGTGTGGTTTTTGGTACATGAATTTAAAAAATTAAAACAAAAATATTAGGAACATAACTTGCATTTTTCAGAGCACTCATAGCTTATAATCGACAGGTCTGTTATCTAAACTCACATTTATAATATAAAAAACTTGGTATGCACGTACTTCCTTCAAATAAAACCTGCTATTATGCGTTAAAATGTTAGTGTAATTAAAATTTACCTATGTGTTGATTTAATGAGTGTTCCTTCTTACAATTCTGTTGTAGGCATTTAAATTGAGCTCGGGGAACATTAATTGCGCTTGGTACTATTCAACAGATTTCAATTTAGCTTTACAAATATCACAAGTAAACAACATTAGTTGGTACATATTTACGTGTTTATAATTTTCAATTTGATAAAGGACGCACATGCTTCACTTAAGGTAAACAAGAACTAGCTTATGTTTAGGTTTAGTGGACCTGCGCTGTTCACGTTGTAGTGTAATAATTCATATTGGTTAAATGAATATTACAAAACCGAATGATATTTTATAAATTAATTGTACTTCTACATAACAAAAGTAAACTTTCCGCTTTTCGTTGTGAATTTACATTTGAAATGCAATATTACAGTTCATTTATTACCAAACGTATGCAATATCACAACTAATAAGCGAATTCACGAATATTTTTGAAAAAATACATTGATTGTTGCAATTTTACAGTATATTTCTTAGAAGATTATTTTTACATGTAATGCAATGTGAAAAATCTCTAATAATCATCGTATAACCACTGTAACTTTACATGGACTTTTATCAGTGTACTAGAACCCCGTTAATGCTTAGTTAAACCGAGGCTGCTCCCCAGACTTTTTAATATGAAATTCTAATAATTGAATAGGATGAAATTCAACCTAAGAATCCGACCAGAAGAAATTGTTCGGCACTGAAAACACTAAGTCAAAGTGCAGGCTATTGCCTGAACGAATATCAACGACCCCGTGAACTGAACACGCAGATGAAGATTTTCTGATATTATTAATGTGGATAATAATGTCTTATAAAGATACCCAATTTATAGATTCTGATTCAGAACAAATTAATTTTAAGAACAACACATAATAAACCCTTTAGTAGATCACGTTTTCCAATAAATAAACGGAAAGATTTTAGAAGGAATTCTGAAGCATCGAATTAAAAAGCGAAAATTTAAAAATATTCCTGATTTAATTGTAAAAGAAAATTTTTACCTAGATTTATTCCAATTGGCGAAAAGCTCGTCAACCCATTTTATACTACTCAGGATATTAAATGCTTTTAAAATAAATATTTAATGTCAAGTGTACTAGCTAAGACACAAAGTTAAGCCACGTTTATTATGTTCAATTAATAATTGGACATAGTTAAAAAATTTGTTGAGATAGGTACGTATTCTGCCAAAATGATAAAAAAATTAATAACAGTGATTTTTATACTACTTGAAAGCCAACGTAGAATTCTCCTGAAGACTTAGGAAATGAAACTTCTTAAAATGTATTTTCAAAACCTCAAGCATACAAATTTTAATTAACCTTAATATTGTTTGAATTATTAATTTTTATGTAAACCACGAAGTTACATAGATATATCGCCTAACAAAAAATCGATTCTTTTATATTTCAATATATCAAACATAGACTACGAATTGCAGAAATCATAGTAAACATATATTTTGGGATCAATCAGCAGCTAATTTTCTAATCAAAGGTTTACAAATAAATTGATTTTTTATGCTATCCTAAATTTTTCATTTCAGTGGTAGAGAGCTCAACCGCATATTCTTGGAATAAGAGTAATGAAAATTAACTCTCACATAAATATTACTGAGTGGATAATTAAAATCATTTGACGAAAGTTAAAAACCAAAGCAAGTAATAAAATAGAGTGAATAAAATGAAGTTATAATTGAATAGATAGTATAAAATAATCGTCTATAAACATTTCGGGGTATTGTAATACAAATAAAAGGAATCCGTAGTTATTAAGTGATGAAGTCATAAAATATTTCGTTTAGTTGTGAGAGTGAATTTTTCGTTTGTGTTTGAAATAAACGAAATTTTATTGGCATTACACGTTTTTTAATTACTGCATTTACGTTGATGTTGATATGTTGATATTTACAATGCATTTAGTAGCTACAACGGATTCTATTTTATTGATTAGAGAGTGTAAAAAATTATTGAAAATTGTCCTTTGTAAATGCATTCTAAAGTCCTCTTTAAATAGATCAACTAATTCTTTCGTTACGATTTATCATATTTCACGTACTATGTATAGTTAAATTTAACAGAGCATACAAATTGATAACAATGTTTCAAGTAACAATAAAAGACACATAATACAGGTTGTCTGTAGCAATAGTCTGTCTCGATGAAAAATATTGCTTTAAGTGGCAAAGATTAGGGATAATCTAATCTTAATAATTGATAAAAAATTGATCTCAGATCTCATAAAATAATTTCAATTATTATGTTGAGCAAACGTTTCTTTCGTATTACATATGTGACAAACGAAATTGCCTTGTAATTGAGAACACAACGGTATTTAAAAATTATAAAAGAACGGCATATTTGGTCACTTATTTATAAGACTAAAGCGACACTTTTATTCACAAGCGATTCAATTTTTACTTTAGTCCCAAAGAGAGGAAAAGTAAATTTAATACCGCATAAACAAAGTAAATCGATGGAAACAACAACAATTAACCAATTAATAACTATTTATGCACCAAGATGATAACACCTGAAAAGAGACTGAATCCATCTTGAGGCCCTTTAGTTTACAGGACGGATGTCGATAGATGGGCGTTATCATCTAGTAACCCCAGTAGTGCATAGAATATTTTATTTTTCACTTCAAATTAATTAACAAATGGGTAACAGATAGTTTACTTTTAATTTCAATTGTTATTTTACGTTTGCGTATAATATCAAATGTATCAGGAAGTCCAGGGCAATGAACAAGTTACGTTTGTAAATAAATTCCAGTGTCAAATTAATTTTTGCTATTAAAGATAGGCAACAATTTCCATATTTTATAGAAAGGACGGCACAAAATATAACTCTAAGTTTGTCGCCAAATATTCTAAAACACGAATATGAAAAAGGCTATAAACAAAAGAATAAGTGTCTGAAAGCATACGTCCTAATTCTACTGCTTTTTCTTGAAGCTTTGCAAAATGTAGTTTTTATTTAGGTAAATAATTGATAATTCTTTGTAGTCTCTTTGAATGTTACCCTTTATTGAAATAAGACTTCTTAATAGACATTGATCTTTACTCAAACAGTAAAAAATTATTATTGACATCTGAGGAAGCTACAATGACATATGAGGGAGCTAGGAAATGATAACTACCATTATTTTAATGACGAAAGGGGATCGGGATTTTTATCCTCTGCACTCCGTCGACGATGTTGCCTGAGTAAGTATTTGTGCTGCCTTTTATAGCAGTGCCCTAGTTTAAGGGTGTGTCGTTCATGGCATAGCCCCGAACACCGCCAGGATGTCCAGGAGCCGGGCCATGACCTTCGTGACGCCTTCGCCGAAGATGTAGGCGTCTTCTGCCGCTTCCATTATGATGATTGCGACTTTCATGAGATTTTCAATATTTGTTTGCGAAAGCGTGAACGTTGGGCTGCTTGGGCTTGTATTCGTTGGTGCAGGGGCAGATGTGGCTCTTTTCGCTGCCTCCACGTAGGACAGAGCTCCTACTATTGCTGCAGGCCGCCTTGTGCTTGTCTCCCGCATATTCGGGTAGGGAAATTTCGGGTACTCACTGTAATTTTGGGCGTGGCCGCCATCGCAGTTGATGCATGCCGCTCGTGTTGCGCGTATTTTCTGGCATTACATAGTATGGTGCCCTCCAACGTACTTCACACATTTGGCATCGGCCTTGCAGCGTCTTTGGGAATGCTCAACCTGCTGACACCTATGGCATTGTACGATTGCCCTCCGGCCGTTCCTCGGAGATTCTACTCTGACCTTCAGATGCATAACCTCTATCAGGCTGGACATTTCTTTTCCTGCGGGTGACTTGTCCAGCTCTACTAGGACCAGCGGAATAGGTGTTTCGGTCTTTGCGCTTCTCATTCTCTTGACCTTTTGGATCGGCGGACATTTTTCCCGCAGGTCTTCCTGCATTTTATCTTCTTCTAGGGTTTCAGGCAGTTCCTTGACTACCACCTTCAATGGCCTTTCTTGTGGCAGTAGATAAGTGTGGTATCGGAGCTACCTGGAATCGAACATGTTGACTATTTTTCTGTAGTTTTCTACTTATGCTGGCTGGATTTTTATTCCCAAAGCGGCATAGGTTGCTGCTTTGAGGATGCTGTTGTTTTCTGTGAATTCTTTCATCACCGTCGCCAATTATTTCTTACTGCGCAGCACAATTGGTGGTATTCTCGGTGACTTTACCACCTTCGGCTGTGCAGTTTCGCGGATGGGCTCTTCTTTCTCCTCCACCTGTGACAAAACTTCATAGCGGTTTCCCACCCGAATTTCTTGGGCGGGGCCACCGGCTTCTTATGCGTTGTTTGGTTTTGATTTTAGTTTTTTACCTTTTTGCAAAATGCAGCAATGTGAATTGGCGTTTTCTTTGTAGGTGGTAGTTGCAGCGTCGTCTTCATCGGAGGAGTACTCTATGGAGTCAACGAGTATTTGGGTCGCTTTTTCTGCACTTATAGATGGCGCAGGCGCAGAAATTTTACTATTCCAGTGATTTTTATTGTCATGGCCCGCAAAAACAATTTTTTCCGGCGTTTTCGCGCCCTCAGTCAAGAGTTTGGGGATTTCTCAAGTTTTTCGTGCTTTTTCTGCAGCTTGTGCATAGTATAGGGCTGATTCTTCTTCCTGAATCTTCGCAAGTTGCTCTTGGAATGATTGGCGTTCCATGTGGTTTTTAATTAATTAATTACTAATTTTCTGTTGGCCGCAGTTCTGTTTGTACTATACGTGACCTACCGTTGCATAGTGAAAGGGGCCTAAGTTATACCACAAGTAGAATTTAGAAAACACCAGCTGCTATGAAACACGCGTGCATTTGCTGGCGCGCGACTCTCAATAATAGCGAAGTGGATAATAATAGCTATTTATGCACCATGGGAGTTACGTAGATGTTAACGCCCACAGAGCGGTGAATTTATCCCAAGGGATGAAAGTCGCTCGTTGAGTGTTAAGATTTAGTAACCCCAGTGGTATATACAAAACTTAATTTTCCACTTCGTTATTATTTACTTATAATTACGAGTATAACAGCCGCGGCATTATTAGCGGAAGTTATGAATGCATAGCTGCCTCATATCTATAACTACCGCTAATAATACCGCGGCTGTTATAGATACCTTTATTTATCTCATATCCAAGGTATTATAAGTAAATAATAACCAAGTAAACACTAAAATTACATATTGCTGAAAGCGTAGCGATAGCACCTCGGAAATAAAAACCACATAGCATTTGCTCTGAACCATACATTAATAATACGAATGATCTGATAATGTCAAAATCATGAAATTTTGATTTCTTTGATTTTTTGATTTCACATTATTCGAAAGTGAAAAAGATAATGTACATACCTCAGGATTAAAGTGCCTTCTAATCCCCTGTGACATTATTTATCTTGTTATGGTTCGCAAAATAAACTTCCTAATTAAAAAATATAAAAGAATGGAATTGGTATTAAAAAATAACAATGCTGTTATTAAATTTTTAATAATGTAGTAATTAATCCAAACGTTTTCGTTCTTGTAATTGGTTATTTAATGAGAAAATTATCAAGGATTTTTTTCTTATTAATAGGTTCATTTGTAGTTATGGTAGCAAAGTGCGATACGGTTTGTTAAAATATTGTAGGATTGAAACACAAAAACGCATGTTAACAATTTCTTCTTGTATTAATTATAAAAAGGAGTTCACCTGTTGAGAAATTTTATTTTGTTTTAATAATTTTCTTCACACACACACATACACCCACACACATATACACACACACACACACACACACACACACACACACACACACACACACACATATGTATATATACACACACACACACACACACACAAATTAAGGGCGGATCACTATCGAATCTTTTCAAAATTTGATTGTTACATTTATATTGTTAAATATTAACAAAGTTAAGCTTTAATTTATTAATATAAAATTAATAACCCATAGCTATGGGATTTTTACTTCAATAATGTTAAAAATACTTATTCGCTGATTTAGACATATTTTACATTTATGTAAATACAAAAATAATAAAATAGTTTGATAAGTCATTTAAAAAAGATGTATATAAAAGCGTTCTTAATAACAGTAGGATTGCTTAATAAATACTGCAGTATTTCAAAATGGGTATTTTATGTCACCTAAATTGAAATAAAAAATAGAAAATAACAGTGAAATGGAAACTGTAATTGCCTCGCGAACACAATAAAACTATTAAATATATTCATTTTACAATAATTCATTTTTATGGGCATTATTTCCTCCAAGCTATAAAATTATTGGAGTATTAAAAACAGGAACATATAATAAATGTTGCTTTGAAATATAAACATTTTAGGAACAGGGATTTGGCAATTTTCAAATTAGTATTCAAGAAAATGATAATTTATGGAAACTTTGAATTCTGGCATAATACCTAGGTATATATCTTACTTACTGTAAATAGTAAAACTGTTAGGCATTTATTATATCGTCTATATTTACTCTAAGAGACATTCATACAACGAATTACGAGGGACGTCCGAAAAGTAGTACCCGTTTGGGAATTAAAACTAACTATGTAATATTAAAAAAATGTAAAGTACATAATATAAATTACGTCGCTACATAGTCTCCGTGCAAATTTAAACATTTATCATAACGTGTAACGAATTTTTGCAACACATTTCCATAATACTCCATAGCCGCTCCTTTGAGATAAGTCGCGTCTTCTTTCAGTTCTTCATCATTTTGAAATTTCGTTCCTGACAAAAAGTCCTTGAGGTTTGTAAATATGAAGAAGCGATGTCTGAGCTATAGGATGGATGGTTGAAATTTTCCCACTTGAATTGTTAGATAAATTGTAGTGTTTTCCTAGCCGCATGATGCTTGGAATTGTCGTGTATGACGTCGATGTACCACAGACCTTCGTCTATTTTGAATCGCCCGCCATAATTTCTGCAGTGCACAATATGCGTCATCAGTATTGATAGTATCTCGACGGGGGATGAACTCAATAAGCAGTACACCTCGCTGGTCTCAGAAAACGGTTGATATGAGTTTCAAAATAGACGCTATCACCTTGGTTGTTTTGGTATATTAAGTAAATGAGCAGGATGTCATTCCGTTGGTGGTCATTTATTATCAGTTGTTGCATAACAAACTCATGTTTCGATATCAGCGACAATGCGAGTCAAAAGATAGTTTCTTCAAAGGATAATGCTGCAAAAACATTATTGCTGTACCCATACACCCCTTTTTGTGCTCATCAGTAAGCATGCGAGCGTGTGCTTTGCATAAATTTTCGTATACTTCGTCAACTGAACTCAGCAGTTCGTCCGTAATTACGGACGGTCTCACCGAACGCTCGTCATGATTCGTGTATTCCCTTCCCAAGTTGAAGTTACAACACCACTGTCGAACAGACGACTCAACAATAATATTGTTTCCATGCACAACATTCAATTGACGCACATGGTTGAGCAATTTAGTTACAGTCTTAACTGCACAAGTGGGAGCGTTATCTATTTTCTTGGCATTATGAACACTCAGTAAGCAACACAGTTAGTAACAGCATAAAGTTATTTTTCTTAATTTTTAATATTTTCTGTAAGTTGTAATGATTCAAATAAAATTATTTAATTACACCTTTTGGCTGTAAGGGTTTTGGTTATAGGATCTTAAAATTTGTTTGAAAATTAAAATTGTAGTTTTAAAATTTTAACGAAATACGCCCCTGTCCTTTTGTGAACGTCCACTTTAAACATTAGGTTCGATTTGCATATACACGAAGGTGAAGTTTGAGTCAGTGTGTGCTTAATATCGGTCGTGCAGCGACGCTTTTTTTATTAATTTTTGGTGAATTAATTGTTTGATTTACTTTCCTTTGTTACTTCGCCGTGATTAAGATTGTTTATCGATACGGGTGAGTTTGATTTTGGATTAATTAAATTAGAATTAATTCCTCTTCATTATCTTTAGCAAATGACGTGGGGCACATCAATTGTAAGTATAATTTACCACCATCTGTCGTAAATACGGAAGGAAGCTTACTATATCAAATAGCTAGTTTTTGGTAATAAGGATTAGAATAATTTCTGTTAAGTAATCTAATTTGGTCGTCTACAGTTTGGCGAAATTCTACATATGGCCTGCTCAGGACAAAATGTGGGACTTGTCTTCTCACTTAGATGCGTGGAACAGAGGTCAGTCAAACCCTTCTAGTTGTTTTACGTCGTCTGCGACCTGGGATGATAAAAATTAAAGTACAATTTTTTTACTATTTGAAATAATGTTACAATTCGAATCCGTGTGATAAATGAACAGTCTGGTTACATTTTAGCTCTTGGATTTTAACTAAGTAACTTTACCATTTAACTTATTTGATATTTTATTGAAACAAACTTGGCTTGACCAAAAAATTCAAAAAGCTACTTTTAGATGAGCTTTTCGTTATATCAATTTAAATTGTTGCCTTTTAATTACATAAGACAAATTAACGTAAATAGAGTAACTTTTAACTTAGTATCATTTGTTCTTGTATTGTTTGACTTTAACACAGCTTTACATTGGAAATTTTATCAAGAAATTACGAATAAAATGTAGCTTAATATGTACTAGTTTTTAGTTGAATTGTACGTACCAGATGTGACGTTAAAGTTTCATTTGTAAACGAAAGTTCAATGAATATTAATTCTTTTATATAGTTACAGCAAATTTCAAGTATTTTGTTTAAATAAAATAAGTACAGTTTTTATTTAAAGTAGCTAATTTATTTTTAATTATTTTACTTTAGTATGTCTTTCGTTCATTATTTACCTTTCGGGATTGGTAATTGTTAGTTATAATTTTGGGATATATTTAACAATCAGCAATTGTTCCTTTCCCCTCTAACGTAATTACTGTTAGGTGATGTATGCCTAACATGTCAACGATCTGCATTTCGTAAATTTGATTACAGTTATTTTTTATTTAATTTTCGCTTTTGCTTGAACTAACGTTAACAGATAAATATAAGTTTATGCTTTGTTTTTGAATATTCAGATGTGTTTTACTTTTAGGGACGCTGTTGTGACAATTCGTTATATCAATACAATATCGGGTGGCCTATATCCTGTTAAGGCAACTTTTATTTGACTTGGTTTGACAATCTTGTGTCTTGGAAGGGATAAAAATTTATTTTTAGCTTATAGGTAATTTTGTTGTGAGTTGGAACTCAATATATCATCGGGTGGACTAGATTCCGTTAAGGAAAATTTCATTTAACCCAGTTTGATGTTTTGGTGTCTCGAGAGAGATCAAAATTTCTAATTAGTTATTAAGTAACGTTGTTGTTCTATACTTATTGCCCGCAATTACAGAAGGTAATAAATTATTTCTTGTTATATAAAAGCAGCATTTCTTTTTTGGTTCCAAAACCTTTTTCTTTCTTTAGGTTGGGATAGTATAGGCACCGTTCACGGACCTGGGAACAGACGCACGTTTTGTCGTTTGGAATATGCGCACAAGTTGTTAAGATACATTCGACTGGCGTCCTTCTTCGGGTACATTATAGCTTCTTCCCTTAGGTAAAATACAAGTAACACGGTCGGAAACCAGGGCAAACGTAGCACTGCCCCATACCTCTCTCCCAGTTATCATACTGAGCCGAGCTGCGGTAAGCTTTTTATTGTCTCACGAACGACTGTTTTGGTGGTGGAAGATCTTCGTGGCACTAGCGACACGGACCTTTGAACACAGGCAGGAGACATACAACTGAAAGCGTTAAACCTTGTCTAGTGGCTACTTTATTTGCCAGCGCTCCATACGGCGCACGCGGAAATAGTTTCTGGTCGGTCCTCATATATATGTATAATATAATTACTAAATATACATAATAAACGCAAGGATCACATACAAATCCGTTTTAGTAGTTTGTGAAGCAAGGGTTACTCTTTTGTGAATTATTTTAATAAACTGTTCACAAGCAATAGCTTTGATTTAATATGAAAAATGTCCTCAGTGTGTAGCTTCAAAATTAATTTGTATAACAATATTAACAATATTACTTATTCCATTAAAAAGGTGTGAAATGAAAGAATATCGAAACACTGAATTTAATGAATAAGTGACCGTTGGAGATTTTGTTTAATTAGTTCTTTAGAGCTACTGAAGTTATAGATGCGTTTTTCCAGTCTAGTCTAGTTCAATAAATCAGGTAAAGGTATAAGAGATGGTACCACCAGAATAAAATAAACATTAATAAAGTACTCCAGATGGCGTCACACACAGTTTGAGAAGATCTGCCAATTAGTTTGTGTTTGACAGTCATTTAAAGTAAACAACTTGTATTGGTTTCGCTAGAATGAGAAGAAGTGATTTTGGTGTTCGCATTAAACACTATTTTCTGCTTGGAAAAGCAATAATAAACAAAAAAGTGCTTGACAAATGTTATTCGGATTCTGCTTTATCAATTAAAATGAATCACAAGTGGTTTAATGTTTTCGTTGCGGTCTTACTAACGCTCCCGATGCTAAGCGATCTAGTCGGCCAAAAGATGCCCGTACACCAGAAATGATAACAAAAGTGCATGATATTGTGCTAGTAGATCGTCGCGTCGGGTGAAGGTGTACGTGATTGTGGAGACACTAAACTTGTCGACTGATACATAGATTTGGATATGAAAACGCTTTATGCAGGATGGGTTTGCCGTTTGTTAACAGTGGATTAAAAACGTAATCATTGAACGCTTTAGGAGCATTGTTTTTGAAAATATATAATTGTAATGCATCTGAATTTGTGCGCCGTGTGACGATACCTGTAACTACTACAATACTCTGGAAACTAAAAAACAACTGCAATGATTGGCATACGATTTTGGGACGCTTGCTACTGCAGCTGCAAAAATACATGGATTGCATTTATCCAGTCAAGTGGGCTTCTTATGATTCCCAAATATGAAAACTTGACTTACTGATAAGAAATGTTCATCTAATAAAGAAGTAATCGCCGATGTAGACGCGTATTTGCAAACTTCTATAAATCTTATTTACTGAGGCATTAAGCGTCTTCAATATCATTGGAGTAAGTGTATTATGTAGGAGAGGGACTATGTTAAAAACAGAACGTTTTCACACTGAAGAAATATGTGGTTGTTTCATTTTTACCTGACTTATTGAACTACCCTCGCAATATATACTAGTCTGCTGGATACGTACACTTTCAAAATACGCCGCTATTACATGGTTTCATCATTCATTTTATAAAGAGCATACGCTACGTATATCCACTCTTGTGTGTATTAAATCTTATTGTTTTATGATAAAAAAATCCAGAAATACTTGTGCACTATATTATCTAAGTTATAGCAATACCTGTTTTATTTAAACTGATCAAATTTCTCAATTTTTGCACGATTGTACATTACATTTCACGACAACAAATATAAATGATTACAAAAACTTTTATAGATTACGCCAAATATTATAAGAGATTTGATACAATTTTTAAAATAAAATGTAGGCGAGATTTCTTCAAATAGAACGTGTTCTATTTTCTACGTAACATCTTAACAATTTGAGATTGTAAACAGTTTTTGATGCAATTTCTTGCTTGATACTATACAATTTATGTTGTGCCTAAAAATTTATTACACATGGCATTGTAGTTTATTGCGAAAACAAATTTAGACCATGTTCAAATTAAAACTACTGCATTTTCAAGTTTATGAACGTAGATAATACAATTTAGCATTCTGCTAGACATATAAATGCTAGATATCTGGAGGTATATTCCTCTAAGATTCTCCTAATTAGGTTTCCGCCTGTTTATAAACGCTCAAGGTACATATTTAACAGCTTAAATGTGGGTTATTTCAGAAAATCAGGTAAACTAGGAGTGTTGCATTAAAAGTTCGATAGATGTGAACTTTAAATTTCTCTATACACAATAATTTTACTTATATTTTTGCAAATTACGCATGTTTGAGATTTATTATGTAAAAGTTAAGAAAATAAAAGTTTCAATTGTAAATATTATATTTGTAGAATATTAGATATTCTCGTTTTTCTGTATTATTACTAAGGTTTTCTCGTTTTGTATGAAACCACAGCGACTGTGTTAAACTAAATACGTGTACCTGCTTAAATTTAAGTACAAATGGATTTTTTCGAATATTTCTGAAACTATGCGGTATATGAAAACCTCTGAATAGTATAAAACTAACATAGAATACATTTTCAAAATTTGAACCATAGGTACATTCTTTGCCTCTACTTAAAAAGCAGATCCTGAAAAATTATTTTTAAACAAATTTCATAAAACCTCGTTTTTACTAGTACAATTTTTGAATTCCTATTAATCAGAAATAGCTTCCAAAAGGAACCGGTATAGAAGATGTAAATTTCTAATTAAAACCTTAAGCACGTCGTTTTAGTCTAAAAATGCGTACTTTAGTAGTTTTTTAATATGTTATAATTATATAAGGTAATATTCTTTATATTTGCTAGATAAAGTAATATCTAATAGCAGGGTATTTTATATACTAACCTTACCTAACAATACAGAATAATGATTTATATGCAAAATTATACATTCAAATTTTTGTAAATCAATACTTACAATCAGCTGTAACAATTTTCCGTCATTTTGATCCTAAAATATTGTAGTAACCGGAAAAAAAATTGAAATCAAGATTACGTGATACTACTACAGTATCTGTGGTGTACAAAAGAAAACCTTAGAAAGCCCTTAAATTAATTATACGTACTCGTAGTAATGCTTTATTTATTGTAACATAAAACTATGACACGTATTCACCAATTCAGGCAGTTTTTAAAAGGTAATTGGGTTTCCTAAAGCTTTTCAGCGTTTTGTTTTGTTTACCGTTAAATTCGTTTGATAGAAAGCATGCTCGTATCGTCGATTTCGCTTTAAACAATTTTATTGTACTTATTTAGTTAGTGCAGATAATAAAAAGTTACTATAATGCTATAACAGATTCTTAAGAAATCGTTTTATCAACAAATAAGTTAATAAAGTTCACCCTAACTTTTATTATTAAATAATTATAAATGTGCACGATGATGGGATTACTTATGTTCATAGTTTAGATTTTATTTATATTTAATTTGTTTGAACGTGGCGTTGAAGCCAAAAATCTGAATTATGCCTAATCTATAGTAATGAGAAATGTATGTGTACAGGGTGTATTACCAACAAATACCATCCTGTTTTGCACTAATGGAAGAATTGACATAAAAATCAAAATTGTACAAAATAACCCATCCAATAAATAATTATTTGTACTATTAGCCCAGAAAATGGTCCTTTCAAGTCCAGAATTTAGAAAAGCTATCTATACAAGTTCAAAACAGCTAACACTTTGTGCTGGTATGAATACAATTTGTTAAATAAATATTATATTTGGTATTTAATTGACAATACCACCGTTAACAACTAATAGATGCGCCAGGTTGGAACTACCTTTATTATGTTGTTGCAGCGTAGCAATAAGTTGAGCAGCCAATGAAATATCACATCGGCGTATTCTGGACTAGTCCGAAAAATAATCGTTTTCTGGACGCTAAGGACGACTAGAAAATTTATGTTGCCAGACGAAGGCGTAAAAGATAATAATTTTTGACATTTCAACTATTTATTTCGTAATTACACATTTTAGAAACAAAATTGGAGAAATATCTTCACTGTATTGGCTGTGTGCCAATTTCTTATACAGACTGTATGTGGTTTTCATAACTTATATGATTATTGTACACTTTTGCACAAAATCAACGCACGATTTAGTATTGTCCTTCAATCGCATATATTTCTGACTTTACGTGCAATACTTTCATTTGAATCTTTCGTTTATCTGTCAGTAGAGAATGTGTAATAACATATGATGGACTGCAAGTACGTGCCTTCGTTAGAATTTAAAGTGGAATAACTTGATGTCATCTGAAACAAAGAGGATCCTCGACAAGGCGAAAGTTGAATTTTTTACAGACCTAAAAGAAATCAAAATTTTTTTCTTATAATGCGTTATAATATAATTTGAATTAACAAAAATACTTGTGTTTTATTTTGCTTCTAACAAGCATCGAACTTCCTCCTTGTTAGGAGGTCCCTTTTCATCAGGAAGAACGAAATTATTCGATTGTAAAATATGATAATCGATAAGAAATTTGAATTTTATCGACCAAAAACTGTAAACCTAAAGACTTCATTAAAAAAGCAATTAATTCTTAATGCGGAAAAGTTCAAATAAACTTATCGAGATAATTCCTCAGTTTACGTTGTTACTCCCTATTACTCTAACAGCTGGAAGCTTTATAGACACCTCACCGTGAGATAATCAACGTTTTCTTGAGGCCTATTCGCCAATATATTTTTCACTGTTTTTCGAATATGTTCCTCAATCGCGTCTCATAGGTGTTATATTGGATTCAAGTCCAACTTCTTAGGGGCTAGAGAAAAGTTGCAATATTTGTTTCCCTAAGGTAGTCAGGTAATAGCCAGAATTATTGTGCATGAACAGGAATTGTGAAAAAATCAAGGGTGCACTGTGTTACCTGTTTTTAAAGAATTTATTCATAGAATACACAACAATGATCTTTGACCATCCGGTATATCCCATTATAAATATATTTAAGTCATATCTATAGATAATACTTCAAATCACGTGCTTGTATTCTTAATTTTAAATTTAATGCTGTAAATACATGTGTAAGTAATAAATTATTTAAAAATGATAGTGTTGGTTATCTGAGTTGGGAGTGTGAGCAATTTAAAATAAATTACTGTATTGCGTATTAAAATTACACAATTATTAAGTTTTAGAATTTTTAGGTACCTAAGCTGTTTTCCCGACTTTATTATTGATAATAAGGTGGTGGATAAACCCCTTTGTGTTCGGACAATGAATGTACAGCACCGCTAAATCTTACCCGAAGCTAATCTGAGTGCTTTCCTTTTAATATTTACTTTTAAAATTGTGGGTCACACCAAAATTTTTATTTACGACATATAATTATATACCTGATAAGTAACAAGGATCATGAGTGCAATACATTTATTAAATTTCAAATTTAAATGAAAAATGAATCTCTTACATCTACAAATCGAAACAAAATTTTACTACAAATACCGTTATGTAAATAAATACAATAACCTGTTGTGACAGATCCTTTTAAATCTTTATGTTACCCAATTTAAGCATTTGAATGACCCTTACTAAAGGTTCTAACAGCAGGTATAAAATTTTATTGTATTTAAAGTTTACAATATTTTTACATTAAATTAAACGTTGTTAAAATTTGTTAAATGGTTCGTTTAAAAAAAAGGTTATTAGTTGTAAAACTTCAAATATTTTCACTTACACTGTAAGATCTGTTTTTGATATTATCGTTTGATTGGTCGATAATATATCTTCTTTCTTATTATTTCCTTTAAAAACAGAATTTGATTTTATTATTGGATATTCATGCCATTTTATGCTCTCGATGGTAACTCTTTAAGTGTTACTTATTGTGAGATGCGCGGTTTTTCACGTGACTCCCATTTTATAAGACTATATTGAATTTTATAAATATCTTGACGGCGTTCCGTACACTTGAATTTGTTGCTGTTATCAATCAGAGGTATTATATTTTTCAAATACTTGGATAAGTTTTCCGAGCAGTGTATTATTCGGAATTTACATATTTATCATCAAAATGATCTACCTGTGAGACTATCACTGGTTACTTAATTCACCACCGCGTGTTCAACGTAAGCAAGATTATTTTTCTTGTAACATTCTGCTTTCATAACTTTTTTAAACTCCCTTTCTGCTGTTTCATTGATGAATCAAAGGATTTAAAATTTCAAACTACTTCTTACGTGCCCTGTTGGAAAACCGTTTGGAATTCCGTTAGATATTTGCATCCTTTTCATACCTTCCGTGAGTTTTACAGCTTAGGTTAGTAAATTATATGACACCATAATTTTCCGAAGATTAATTGATTTATGGTTTTATTGCTTGCAAGACATTGCCGTGTTGAATATACGATTTGAATTTGTTCCTTCGAATTTTAATTTATTTTATACTATCGATTATATATCCAAACAGGCGTTTTTTTATATAACGGAGCACAATTTAAACTTTACTAAATATTTATTTTATAGTCTGTAAACTTTGTTTTTAACTTAGAAATACTGTTAGGTAATTTCTACTTAAAGTAACATTTTAGAAATTTGAAATAGGTCATAGCTTATTTCAATTTTCTAATATGAGAACTGAGTAATCTTTATAAATATTAATTGCAAGGGTCTAACAATAGAGTAAAATCAATTTCTAATTAAAAAATTTTTAGATTTTGTAGTTAAAATGTTGCATGAACGTTATAATGCACGAATTGGTATGTGTGCCAGCGTACATAATAAGGAGTTAGTTTTGAGCTGATTCTTGTAGAAGTGAGAGTAAGGTTTCTAGTTTTGTGAATACCTGATTATATCTAACTTATTCTCATGGCAACTGAATACTCAATTGAGTGTGTCACTGATTCCCGTTTTGTAAAAACAGATATAAGTATTACGTGATCGCCATCAATGCAGGTGTCAGAGGCAAGACAAATTTTATATAAACCTTACCTACGATTAGGAGTGGAAGTCCTCTCAATTGATGTTAATTTCGGCTGCATGTACCCACAAGGTGGTAAAAGGAAGCTGTAATTTGTTTCTTTAAAATATTATTCATTCATGATACACTTAATAACTTGCAGAATATTAGACGTCGCGCGAATTTGCTTTTTCTTTCGTAATAAAGTTCTTGTTTTGTTACCTTTTTACATATAACTATCTAAGATTGTGTTTTGGTTTAATTAAGTTATATTAGTTTTCTAGTCTCCTTAATTAAGTTAATTTGATTATTTTGTACAATTATATAAGACTAACTTATTATTCTAAGTTGTTGAAAGGTAGACAATTGCTAAAATATTTTGACGTTGTACGCACCGATACAATTTGTTGCAAAATTTCCATATTTATATAATAATGGGGGATGCCGTAAGACAACCTTTTCATTTTCTACCCCTAAAGTGTCTACTGGGTTTTTGTTCAATGCATGCCTTGAAGTTTTTTGATTGAATCGTAAAATAATCAGATAACTTTCCTAAGCTCTTAGTACTGAGATGCTGTCTCAAGTTTCTAAAAAAAATGGAATTTTTTCACTTCCTAATTGACAGGAGAATATTACCTTAAGCTTTCTGGCTATTAATTTACTGTTACACCTTGATATTAATTATACAAGTTGGCATATACGGGGTGTCCACAATATAAAGGACTTTACTTTAACAGCAGAGATATTTTAATATGCACGACAAAAAACGTTTATAAACGATGTGTCTAAATTGCATAGTTTTCGAAATATTTGCAATTGAAGTTTTTAGCTAGGGCCTGCTTTTTGAGTTAGGCTACTGTGATGGGTGAGCAAATTCCTGGTCGGCCGTACGTATAATAAGAATTTTTTACGGGATTCAGCGCTACAAACAGGTACATATCAGTACATTTCGCGGAAACATGTGCGCTGTAAAGATTGCGAGATCCGGAAATTGTTAACCTTAACTTTAAAGAGAGTAGGCGCGAAGAGCGCAGATGATAGTAAATATTGAAACTGCCTTCAAACAGGTAGTAGAAGAAAACTGATCTATTTATTATTTTCATAGCTGACACAAAACAATTTTTTACTTCCGGTAAAATTTCATTATAAATCCTTCTTTCATAATTAATAAAGATGAGTAAATTTAGTTATTGTAGGAAGAAAAGTATTATAAATATTCTAAATGCGAATAGGTATTTCAAATTTTTAATTGTTATTTATTTTATAGTTTTGTTTGTAAATGATATTAAATTTACAAACGTTTCCGGTTACAAACCCTTCCTATTTACCCGTACCTATTTAAAATAAGAAATTTGAAAATTTATTGATTACGTCAACTTAACAAAAAAGAATAAAAACTTTTCATCCACTAATTCATCAGTTATTTATTTCATCAACGTTCATAATATCATTTACAAATAAAAATTAAAAATTTCAAATAATTTATAAAACCTTACAATCTCCTATTGCTTTCTATCTAAATTAGCGAAATTTGCTCATCATTTGTATTAAGCCAAAAACAGAAATAAAAATAACGATTTAATAATAAACTATTCAAAAAATTTATAGCACAGTAGACACATTGAAATACGTAATTTTAAAAATTATGCCTTAAAATTATTACTACAAGAACATTTTTATACAGACTTCATTTATACATGGTAGAACAAACTGGTTAGAATTCAGTAATATGATATTAAATAAATAAACATAGTTTCTGTGGTGTACATCAACATATGATTTAAATGTAGGTCATTACAGATCCTGATTTGTGATCAATATTTACGTGTAACTTGTAAAACCTTCTTTCGGGGTAGAATGAAATTTTGCAGTTTTTGGTTCTCTAAGGGTCCGTCTATACGTGTGTTAAATAATGCTGCTTATATTAAGGGCGCCCTGTACATCTACCCTAATTAAGATACCACATAATAAGGGAATCTATTCCCTTGCAGGTATTTAATTCAAACTACGCACTTATCTCTAAACATTATCGCAAGTCAACACTTTCATTAATAAATATATGGCTAAATTATTTTATAGCAACAAATGTACCGACTAGTAATAGATAAATGTCAATGTTGCTTGTGATTTTAAATTTTAAATTCTTGAAACTTCTGTTTACAATGAAATAACACGATTTTGGAATAAAGATTGTTTTGTTCTTTTGAAATATTTCCTGTATTATTGCAATTGAAGATATTTTAAAAAGATGAATACAATTTATAAACCTACTTCTATACATACGTTCAGTTACTCAATTCGCATTTAAATTTATGAAAACGGTCATAATTTTCGTCTTAGCTACAATTATTAAAAGTAAAATATCGGCTCTACCCATCGTCTTCTGAAAAACATCTTATGGATGCTCAAAATTCAAATATAGCATTACTCTGTTGCAGTTTATCCCCTGATATATGTGTATCCAAAAGTTGAAATTTGATACAAAGCCGAGCCTCAATCGTTTGTTTGATTAATACTATATGAATACCCTGAATCATTTTTTTTCCAAAATTGATATAGCTATTAAATGAAAGAACATATTTTGTCATTAGTTATATCAAAATCATTTCCGTAAGCTGAGGTTCTATATAGAACTTAATAGTGTTGCTGAATGCTTTGACTATTTAACTATAAAATTGCGAACACACTATTTCTGTATTTGCAAGGGTCATCTATAAAATGTAAACGTAAAATTTGGAGTCCTTTTTGCATTACAGCTGATGTTCAGCTCGTTACATAAAAATCTAGGCTAGTCCACTTTGAATTGTGTAAATATTGTTCTAAAATATCTACTTCTGATGACAGTGTCATTAATGTTCGTATAATAACATTTATTATTGGAATTCAAAATAATATATGCGTCAGTTAACTGAAGGTCTAATTGTATTATCTTTCAATGTGAGCTTCAGTAGTTAAGTATATTTTATGTTTAGGGTTCATACAGTTTGATAATGTTCTGAAGTAGCCATTTTTATAAAGCTAAAATTGTAACTTGGTGTAAAGCAGGATATAATACAAATGGATTTCCAATTTTGTCCACTTTCCTAAACTAGCGATTTTGCTAAGGGACGTAACACTAAAAAATGACCACATTAAAGAACAGTAAATCTTAGCTGTGTTTTATGATGGGGTCTACCGATTCAATCTTAGTTGGGAGTTCAGTGCATTAATTTTCAAGTAGCAGGCTAAGTATTTTCCACACCATCCATCATAGCTATTAATTGAACAACCCAGTTTTTCATTGAACGTAGCTTTAAGCGTTTCATGTTTGCGAATTAGAAACATAAGTATATTTATTATTTGTTAGTTTAGCTTAATTAAGTTGTGAATTATTTAATTATGCTGCCTAACATTATTTAGATCAAAATAACATATTACGTCTAATTATTTTTTGATAAAATTTAAGGCCCACTCCTAATTTGTAAGTGTTAACGTAAAGTCGTATTTGTATAAAATTCGTAGCCTAAAGTAAATCCTAACACATGCTTTTTAATGATACCTTACACGCATTTCTGTTCTACGCCACTCTATCCTGACTTTCTAATTAACAGCTCCTTCAAACATAAAATAATGTCGTAGAAAGAGCTTTCGATGCAGGCACTAGCCACTTTCACCTCGTTTTCTATAAGTTCATCTGAACCTCACAGAATGACTGAGGTTTCAAGTTGTTCAAACCGAATGAACATGTCTCCAAACGAATCTTAGTCTGGCTATTTAATACCCCTAGGTAGGAGGAGAACTAGTAGCCAGCCTTCTAGGTTAATTCATATTTTCGGAGACCTTTTAGCATTGTTTGGTTGGAAACGTGGACATTTCGAACCTGCTGTATTCAACTTTGCAGTTAAGTGACAGCGGAGATTGTCTTTCTTAGAGCGCTAACTACTACGTACGTATTTTTTTAGTTTTCTACTGTCCAACCGCCTTCAAAAATCACTAAAAATGCTTCCAATGATTGTGTGGTAAACTCAAATGTTCTCAAAAATTCTGCTAGAAAGCCATTCCTACACCAAAACTCATGTTTCTATCATAGCCAGCATTGTTTAAGATGAAACCATTTTATTCCAATTCAATATGATAATAAATATAAAAGAATCACTATTTATTAGAATTTAAATTATATTTTAATACATTAAAAAGAATTTCAGTAAATTAGAATGCAATTCAAACATAAATTGATAATAATAATTAAACTGCATTTCTTCTACAGGCAGCTAATTGTCATAAAACTGGCTACTCCGACTATAAAAATCCTTACCGGTAATACACTGAGCCAATAGTTTACCCTAATTTTTCAAAATGATATTACATACGAAACTTATAAATTGTGAGAAATATATACTTACTGTCATTTCCTTTTATGAATAAAAACGAGCTTTCATATGTAGCTAATTGACAAACCATTAGTCAGTTAGATTGCAGTTAAACTTATTACACATCTAGCTCAAAAGATAAATTTCGAGAACGTTAAAAATAATTTCATAATGGACACAGGAATTAATACCGTTTAACTTATACTTATAGTGAATTTACACACAGTTACTACATAAATAATTAATAAATCAAATAAACAACCTCAGTTTATTCCAAGTAATAAATTTGTATTTCTACGCACTGCTAATAATTCCCTCTACCATTCTACCACTAAGATAAGCATTTTAAATATCTTTATTAATCGTTACCATTGAACAGTTATATTTTAGCTGACAATTTGTAAAGTTTACGTAAAATTACTTTTCACCCTATACTTAATGTTAAAAAATCCTAAATGGTTACATATACAATTTCTTTGATTGTTGAACCTGAACATGTTGAAGTAGTGTATATATAAACATCGTACTTGGCTACCTTAAGCCTCAAATTGAACTAGCAAACACTCAGGGCAGAGAAATTGTATCTGTAATATTTCATAGCTCCACAGAAAGGCGGTTTGGCTACCCAGGTTTCAGCATACTAGCAGATTCTAATTTTGTCATATACAATAAAAACCTTATTAAATTGTAACGGTACAGAAGCAGTAAGAAATA
Organism: Phrixothrix hirtus; assembly: GCA_024586415.1. Classification (NCBI taxonomy): domain Eukaryota; kingdom Metazoa; phylum Arthropoda; class Insecta; order Coleoptera; family Phengodidae; genus Phrixothrix; species Phrixothrix hirtus. The sequence continues at coordinate 22,541 of JAHWXV010429811.1, forward strand.
ATAAATCTAACCTTTTTAATCTTCAACGAATATCATTTTTATCACGACATAGTTGAATAAGCCCAACATTAAAAACTTCAGGATTTTACGTTAGCTTTGTCCAGGAGTGTGCACTCAAACGCAAAGGTAATGTCTCTTAAACCCAGACAGATAATGTGCTCATTGGGTGACGTGTAATAAGTGTAAGCGAAATGCAGTTTGAATAGTTGACATTTAAGAACTATTGTACTCTTATTTGAATAGTAAATATATAGAACAATAACAAGCAATAGCTGCATTTAAATAGTAAGTTATTTAATTACATAATATGTAAAGTACAATAAAGTATATTATTAAATCTGTATGAGAGTATGCTTGATACCTAGGTGATAAAGATGCAAGGAAGCATACGTTGATTATTCTTGTGATAATTTTAGAAAATATACAGTTTTATGTATACTGCCCAACAAATGAAGTGGACCACTAAAAGAGTTAGAAAAATTGTAATTTATTACTAATTGGGCGACATAATAGCATCAGAGGTACTATACGTATAATGTTAAAGCTTTTGTTACTTTATTTACTTGTGTGAAAATGGTTTCAAGTATTGTTGAAGTTCTAAGTGTCAGTACGTAACTATAATGCCCGTTAAAGGTTCTTAATTTTAGGGATCTAAATTTTTATTGCACAAAACTCTTTAAATATATCTCGACGATGATTATCAGAGGGAGAATTATTTAAAGCTGGTTGGTGATAGGAACGCCACAGCGTTCCGCTGCCAGAAGATCACATGTTTTTCATACATTGCTTGGTAGAGCTTGGCAAAGGTATTAAGCGAATGGTACACGCATATATAGTCATGGTGGAGGTGTAAAATTAAAGACCACTAGAAACCAAGACAGATTTTAAATTTGCTTGCGCATCGAAACCGATTTGATAATGCTACAAAATTGAATACAGTTTTTATAAATGCAACAGATGCCAATATCTCAACACAAATAATTTGAAGAAGGTTACGTGAAAATAATCTGAGACCAAGAAGGCCAGCTCGCTTCCCGAAACTTACGGTAGGGTATAAGAGAAATCACTTACTTTGGGCACAAGAGCACATAAATCGGGATATGGAATGGTGAAGATGTTTATTTACCGATGAGTCGAAGTTTACCTCATTTTCAACAGACGCACGTACATTAGTATGGTGAGAACAAAATCAACGTTATCACAGTGAATTTATGGCTTATACTGCGGTTGGTGGACGAGGGTCAATTACGGTGTGGGTAGATATAAGTTTAAATGGAAGAACAGAAATTGTGGTTTTTAGAAACACAACGTTAAATGCTGAAAGATAGTTACAGGACGTTTTACAACCTATTATAATACCATTTGCAAGAAATATCGGCGAGGATTTCATTTTAATAGACGATAATGCCTCATGGAGAAATATATATATATATATATATATATATATATATATATATAAAGATTTATG
>JAHWXV010429840.1:0-12302 GCA_024586415.1 Phrixothrix hirtus
TATATATATATATATATATATATATATATATATATATATATATATAACATTTTTATCTTAAGAGAAAGTGATAGTCGTATAAGTTTTATTTGAGTAACATCTTTGTTATACAATTATTGCCCATTAATATTTCTTTGTAATTTATCGATGATGGACAATTACGTTTTGGATAATTTAAGTAAACGTCTTTAAAATAACTAGGGATATGTTTTTACATTATGTGAAATTTAAATATTATAAAATTAAATCTCATAGAAATTTCCTCTAATTTGATAAAAAGGATTTTCGTTTTAATCAAGACCTTAAACATAAAGTCGGTTAAGTGTGAATATAGCAATATACATTTTAGAATATCATTTAAAGAAATGCTTTCAACTTCTGGAAGCTTCATAGAAAAGCGTATGAAAAATTCAATTGCAGATATGTAGCCCCAAGCTCGACATTTATGATTCATACACGGAATAACGTGGTTTTCTTTAGGGAATTCGAAAGTTTTTCATGGGCAATATCTCCGATAGTTTTTATTCTATCGCTTTTTATGATTGATTAATGGCAAAGGAAATCACATTTATAGGGTCGACTATAATATAGTCTCCCTAATCTCTTAATAGCTGGGATGTAATCGTAATCCTGAATATGTATTCAGGATTTGAAAGTTGTAAATCAAGTAAAACGAAGGAATCAGCGATTCCCGTAAAATAAACTAAATTAATAGGATAAAATCTATTTCAATTACAGACCGTAAAAGCTTTTAATGAACTTACTATTAGCCAACTAATTAAGGTTTTTGTTGATTCAACAAGTTTTAGAAATTCTCGCCTTTATACTAAAAATACTTTGATCCTCATTAGAATTTCCCGAGAAATATTATTTATTTTCAGGGGTTAAAAAGTTTTTATGTTTTAGAAACTTTATAAGTCTGCATTTGTTTGTTTAAAATTATTTTATCATGCTTTATGACTGGTACAAAATATTTAAAAGCTTATTAAAATATAGTTTAATTACTTGAATGGTATTAAATGCCAGAATTTATTAGATAAATATGTGCCAATCTTTGTTTGATATTATACGGGCGTACATCGTTTTATATTTTTTCTTTTATTATTTTATTGTTTTATAATTTAATTTTCATACTAAATTAGACAAATTGAATAAATAGAATAAAAATTTTAAGAACTAAATACGCTGACAATATTTATAGGAAATGTTTAAAAGATCTTTCAGTTTCGAATAGCTCTGGAGCGTTCAACTTATGACAATTTAAATTCAAGCTCTTAAAAAACGGCTGAGTTTCGAAATCTCTAGAAAGTAAAGATGAACCGGGGTCAAAATAAACTTCATGATAAAATAATATTTCTTTTCGGTCTTCTTTTTTGGACTAATGCAAGGTCTTCTAAACATTTTATTATTTCCTAACTGGCTATAAGGGTTTCTTTTGATTTTGTTAAAATTATTTCTATTTATCTATGTAGAAGGTTAGGAAGCAATTTGTGGTTACAAAAATTATAATTTACGAAATTAAATCATTGCCTATACTAAATCTACAGAGTTGGGCGGTCAAGTCGTAGTTCTCTAAAAAGCTTGTAAGGTTGGGGCGTGTGTGGTGGTGAAAATGGGCAGTGGCCTTCACGTTCTACACAGTTGGAGGTTTAGTAACCATGCAGCGTTACATTTGTGAACAACTAGTTTTCACTGTTACAGCGTATTTAGAAAACGCCTGAAGTTATCTGCACAATGCGAATTCAGTCTATATTTTCATCTTCCATATCGTCCGCCTATTCCAAGTAGGCAAGCCATATCTGTTTGGGCTAACAATTTAAAAACAACGGGACAAATAACAAACAGAAGAGGTGGCATTACAAGAACTGTTATTATACCTGAGAATATGTAAGCTGTAAGAACTGCCAGGCGCCACATCGTTGCTCCTGGACTTTTGACTCAAACAGTAAGGAGAATTTTTCACGGTGACTTAAATTTTCACCCATATAAAATGCAAATAGTCCATACTTTGAATCCCGAAGATCATCCTGTCGGTGTTGAAATTTATGATGACACTTGACAGATGCTTAAAGACGATCCACAGCTATTCGATTAGCTATAGGCCGCTGCGGTTCAACAAGTTCACGAACGGCCTCTCCATGCGGCCAATATGGTGTATGATTTCGTCAAATGGAATAATCCTCCCAAATTTTTTCGATGAAGAAGATGGCCATGCAATTACAGTAACATCAGTGCGCTAAGTGCAAATGCTGCAAACCCTCCTCATTCCAGAACTTCAACGACAGCCTGTGAATCAGAACATCTATTTCCAACAAGATGGAGCTACTCGACACACAGCCAAGGTGACAATGAACATTACGAAAGAGTATTTCAGGAACCGCTCGATCAATACGCATGGGGACGTTCAATGGCTTCCACGATCATCGGCCTGCACCCTTGCAAGTACTTTTTATGCAGATATCTTCAGTCAACGGTTCACAAATTCGCCAAGCAATAATAGTGGATTTAGAAGTATGGATTTAAGAAGAATTTTCTGCAATAATACCGGTGGTATTATGAGGAGCCAGTGAGAATTCCACATGAGACTCGAACAATGACGGCGGCCACTTTCCCTGAGTGATATTCAAAACGAAAAATTTTTGCATGTAAATTATGAGTAGTTTCCATTTGTGCGCTTAAAATTTGTTGCAATAAATAAAAAAAAAGTTTTTCGTACGTTTTTTAACACATAAGAAGTGCGGTTTAACTGCCCAACCCTGTATATACATATTGTAAAATATTCCCAAGACAGATTCATTGGCTACTAATAAGAAGAAAATTTCCTATGAAAACTTATCTATAAACGTTTCGTATCCGAGCTACTGAATGTCGACTTTTCATATTTTACTTTTAATAATTAATATTTCAATTGTTCGTTAGTCGATTTAATTAAATATTAGCAAGTTTAGTGCTAATAATGAGGGCTACTTTTGGTGTCGTTACATTTCACTTATTTATTCCAAAATCGCCACAGGAGTTCTATTTGATATTAATGAGTAAAAATAGGGTACGCCATGTTTTTTTTTACGTTTGATATATTTTTCCATAGAGAAATTCAAACACAACTTTTTTGTCTTTGAATTTCTGTTATTCTCGCTTCATTTTCGAGAAAAGGTAGACATTTTTTCTCTGTATCTATTTATTTTATAGACATCGAAAAAGAGAGAAAGAAGAAAAAGGTTCTAAGGGGCGTTGAAAATATCAACCATTAACTTCAAAACATTCTTGGATTCTGCACACATTGATTGTTGAACACCCTCAAAAATGCCCAGGTTGTGTTGAATTGTTTTATATGATGCAATAATTAGATTCCTTGTTCCTGGACATCTTTAATTGGAGTAATATAAACCAGACATTTGAAATAGTGACGGTTCAGTATGATTTCTCTAGTCCACATGTCAATTAAATAATTTATATATTCGATCTGGCGTATGTCATTGTGACGGCTGGGTTCGGGGTAGTAAAAGGGGTTGCCGTGGTTCCTAGAGATCCCAGAGTTCACTCACAGTACGTCCTGGTCGGTATCGCTAAGCAAAGGTGCTTACAGATTCAAGTCTTGTAGTGGATGAATGTAATTCCGACTATTTATGTGAAATAAACTTTCCCTCTGTTAAATTACTTATTTATGTTTTTTTAGGTTGCTTACTTTTATAACGATACTTTACTGCTCATGGCAATTACGTAATGCCTCGGCAAACGACAGTACGAAGATGGATCCAAGTTCGTAAAGCTAAAAAGAAGATTACAAAACGCATGGGATTAAGATATTTACCCTTTGTAATTGACTCAGCCTGTTTTATAAACTATTATAATATGCAAGCAAAACCAATAATTGTACTAAAAGCTCTACTCATTTGTAACTCAATTTGTAATTATAAAAACCTTTAATTTTGCACTCGGATTCAACTTATTTTATTAGTCGCAAAACTTTATATACTTTAATTTACATTTCTTATTACGTAAACTGTATATTTATTACGGTTGTGAGGTGTACACTTTTTAATTATGCTATATTTTGCATTTATTTATTTTTAATTATTTTTCGTAGAATTTTGCACGCGTAATATTTGTTTACAATTAACTTTGATGTTAAATACTTATTATATGCATATTTTATTCCAATGGTACTTTATTTGTTATTTTAATTATTAGTTCAATAAAAAGATATAAAAACTTTACTATTCATTTATTAGACTTCGAATTTAAATTGCCATTATTATCCTTCTGCTTATCCTAGTTTCAAACCTAATTAATGTATACAATTCTATGAATTAACTTCAGCTTTATGTACACAGAGGGCTAATTAACAAGGTTCATTCTGCCCTACGCTAGAAAGCGTCTCCAGAAGACAACTATAACGATTTGGTCTTTATTATCGTTAGTATTGATATATTAAAATGGCAGGACAGTGTTGTTTATATTGTACAGAATGGTTAGGATTTATTTAACTGAATTAGTTTTCCCGGGTTTAATGCGTATTTCGCGTGTAAAATATTGAAGGCCAGTGCTATGTGTTTTAATTTTGAAAACTCGCTAAATTCACGTAAGGTTGATTATGGAGTGCGGGGGTTACCTCCACGCAAGGTAATTAGAATTATAGGTACGTCATTGCCGGGTTTCAAATTAAATTTTTATGCATGATTCCCTAATTTTGAATTTAAAAAAAAATTCATCTAAATATTTTGGATCGTTTTAAAATGCATTTTAAAACGTTTTATTTGACAGTTTTAATTATTAGATTACTGTAACCAGATTAAAGTCTAACGTTTTAATCCAACGTATGAAATTAATTTGCCCTATTCTGCCCGACCCAGAGCAAAATCAAACGTTTCAAGTCAACGTATGAAATAAATCTGTTCCTTGACGCTCACCGGACGGTTATTTTATATATAATGCTCAGTTCTTATCTGGTTCAAACGAAAGTCGCATTTAAATACATTCTTGCTGTAAAATACTACGAATTAAACACTTATGACAAAAATAATTACAAAATATAGTAGATAATATCATAACGGTTCAATTGATCTAACGATGGAAATAATTAATTAACTAGTTTTTAGGTAGCTTAAAATTGACCTATAAAACTAAATAAAATTCATGCAATTTATGCCAGAAATGTCTAGGGAATTATTGCGAATACAATATTAAGCAGATATCTTCAGGATAATTAATGATTTACGTTTTTGAATATAAAATAATTCACATTCATAAGAGGAAATGTCTGCGCATACCGATAACGGCTTTATCATATAGTGTTGTTATTTTGTTTACGTGTTGAGGTCATATACTTGAACTTGGTGAACTTGAAGGTTAGATAAACTGTGTTTTTAAACTTAAAAACTAATTAAGTAATATTTTAACAATTAAATGCCTTTGACAACAAAAAGTGTTAAGCAAATTAATTATTTCTAGTTAATTAATGATGTAAATGACAGTTTGCTAAATTTTAGCCTAACGAAACGAATTTTTAACTTGAACAAACTATAAAACAATCAGAAATTTGTTTCTAAAAATCAGAAACTAGTCATACTTTGAAGGTAAAATAACAAGAGTAAAACCTTCATAATGTGATTTATTTATATCAAAAAGAATTAAACAAAGGAGCAACAAGTTTTACATATTTACATATAATGCAATTAAATTATTTCGACAAAAGCAGTTCTTTGTGTCGGTAGCTCGGTGACTTGATATTAATAGACGCGAAGCGTCGCCTTCATAAGGATAGGGCAGATCCCGTTGTTCATACGTTGTACTCCCCTCTCTAGGGGCTTTAAATCCGCGGAGTTCAGTATACTTCGTCTAAGTCGCTGCGTCGGTTACAAATGCTGTTATTTACGTAATACGTAGGAAGATTTCGGCAATGGTACCTCGTTGCGCTACTAACCAGAGCCAAACGGTGCAAGAAGGCGTCGTTCTCAGTTCGCTACTAAGCAGCAGGACTGTGATCGGCGTGATGTAACTTACTGACGGAGGGTCCTCGTTTCCGCTACCTAAACAACCACAAAAGGAAGACGCTCTGTTAATTCTTATAGTTGAAAATTGGACCGCTGCCAAGCAACACATTCTACTTCGGCCAGAATGTTATTGGGAATTCGGATAGCGCAACGCCTGCGATTCTCCACTATCAAGCAACAAGGGAATTTTAGGGGTTGCGTAGTTTTAACACTCGAAACGGATTGGCTACACAGCAACGCAGTCCGCATCGAATTCCAACTTCAAGGTAAAGAGGAAACTTCACTTTGGGATAACTCAACTAACTCACTCGTCTTTGATCTCACTTTGAGACTATGACGGCGGTTTAGAGTTTTAACAACTCTACAGAGAGCGGGCCATGTGCCTAGTAGATAGCAAAGCGTTTAGCGTATTACAAAAGAAGCTTAACTTTACGAAGGAAGCATATTATACCGGTACGGTTTATACGGACCCTATGAATGCCAGAGAACTGCCCTTGTATTTAAAATGCATGCCTTTTATAGTGAACTAGCTATGATAGTTCTCTATTCTACAAATGGTTTGGTTTTGGTTTGGTTTGGTGTACTCCGTCCTATATTTATTGATAAGACAGTAGTGTGACGCGCTCATCTGTCAATTTATTATTGTCCAATATTACTTCATTACAATTAATGATTTTACGTTAATTAAATTGTTTTAGATTTTTTCTAAGACATGTAAAATTATTAGCGATTATAAAAGATTTAAATGTTGCACTTGGTGGTGTAACATTTGCTATTAATTATCATACTTAATTTCTATGTTATGCAATTATTTTATATTAAAATAAATTAAAATAGTCCAAAATAATTTAAAATAAATCAGACTAAATCACTCGCATTTGGTTTTAAAACACTCTTAAAGTTTTTATTGTGTTTACAAATGTCTTATATATTTAGGCGTCCGGAATTTAATTGATATTGGACAAACGCGTGATTTGTAGCAAATATACACTCATTTCACTTTATCACTACGTTTTCACGGGAAAAGTTTCAAGATGACCCTCAGAGAAAAACTCTAAATAATATAGTGCAAGTGGTCGCAGAGGCTAGGATTTTGTTCCTTCTAGATTTGTCCAACGATTTTAGTACACTTGTTATGACTTATCTCTAGGTTCGTAAGTAGTGACGGTTGGAGTCGTAACAATAACTATATACTTTGACTAACTATTTGTAGTTGATTAGTCATACATATGGTCTTTGCTCAGTCGTAGAGCATGAGACTCTTAATCTTAGAGTCGTGTGTTCGAGTCCCACGTTGGGTCCCACTTTGACTGCCACCTTCCTACGTTCGTAAGTAGTGACGGTCGAAGTCGTAACAATAACTACATTCCTTGATTAACTATTTGTAGTCAATCTGCCACATATATGCCCGTTGCCAGTCGGAGAGTTGCCGTCGCAGACTTTTATCAGGGGCTTTAATAGGTTTGGGGGGCCTAGGTATGATTTTATCTATTATTTAGGACTTGCGTGTATGTTGTCTATTTTGGCAGATACTGTATTCAATTTCGGGAGTAATCTTGTTCTCTCGTTTTGATTTATTTAATACATTAAGCTTACGACATCGTTTGTATTTTATTTATTTACATATCGGCAACTACCAATTCAATTAGATACGAATAGTGTTTTAAAACATTTATTTTCGAACAACCAAAATTTATATTCTGTACAATTTGTATTTATAAATCTAGGTCTAAAGTTATTTGAGATGTGCATCTACCATCTGACATTATTATATGCTCATTCGAGCAATCTAACTAAACAAACGGCATGCAGCGTGCTTTGTGTGATGTATGTGGTTTTTGTTTTACGGCAAGAATATGGATTTAAGCTGTGAGCTATTATTTTGTTAATTATATGTAATTTCAATGTATCTTGTACCATTTTTAGAAACTTGTGGAGGGATCAGTATCATATCGGCTTCGAATAAAATTGTTCTTGAACCGTTATATTTTTAGGACCTAGGGATGCGTCCATTTATATCTTTCTTGAATGAGTGTTCATAGAAATATATAAAAAAATTCCATAGAATTCCAGCGGTTGTAAAATTTCAAAATCGAAGACCTTAAGGCTGAACAAACACTGTTCGTAAAAGAAAATATATCTAGGCCACCTCACTTCCGATAAGAGGACCGTAACTTTGGTGAAAACTGTATATAAGGAAGGCCAGCTGTTATAACATCGGAAGAGGAGTTCTTAAGTTACGCGAGCACCGGAAAGTGGTTTTGGAAAAGAATATTTATATTATGTATTATTCGATTAAGGGTCCCTGATGTCACATAATATAGCTACAGATTATTACAGGTAATTCGTGCAATTAAGGCAGACTATTGTATAGACTCTAAGAGTTTATAGTACTGCATGCCATTTTATAGTCTGTTTTGTCAATTTCTGTTTAATTTAAATAACAAAAATTCGCTCTTTTAATATTTTAAAAAGATTAGAGCATTTTGCACCATTTCCTAATAATTAATTCTAACTGCATACAGAGTTTTGTTTATCTTAACTAATAAATTATACTTTCTCCCACTAAATGTCTACAGCCATAAAACTTATTCAAAAATACTCTATTCACATTTTGTTTTCAAAGTACATTGCACTTAAATATTCACCTATAATCTAGGTAATATTTGCCTGTTATCTTTCTTAAGAATTTGATTTCTATTTATCTATATTTGCAATTTATTTGCTGAAATGGTTTTATTTTACAGGGTTTTGACAACTATTTATTGTTTTAATAAATATTTATTTTCACAATTTACGAACTTTGAATTAATACAGAATTCTATTGTTATTAGCTATTTCTAATAATTTTATATATTTGAAATGCGTTATCTTAGAATAGGTAATAATATAATACATTCGAAGTTCGTCACATACTGCATCCAATTATTGATACATAATTAAATTAAAATGTGCAGAGTTCCCTAATTCCAGCGGGGCATTTTTCAATAGTATTGGAAACTCACTCCTATTTAGTAGTATAAAACATGGGCCAATCGAGCGGTTTCTAACAATTGCGACCTATAAATTAATTAAAAATGATGTTAACTACTTCCAATTGATCTATGTGGACGTTCATTTGTCTGTATATTATTATTATGAAAATTGGTTATGGCTTTACTGAAGCAATTAGCCAGTCGGTAAAAAGTATTTCTGCCAAAAACTGAGGATTTCCTCCGATTCTTTCTTCAATCCCTCAACAAAAAGTCAGTATTTGAGGAAAATCAGCTGACAAAGGTGCTTGAACTCCTTGAATATCATTGGATATAAAAACTTATTTTTCAATATCCTAAAAATTATTGTTTGACTAATATTTAAATATGTAGCACTCTTATTTATACTTGTTGTAGGACAGTCCTCAGCTTGGTTTAGCTTTTGTTCTTGTATTTGTGGTACTGAAACTGCACGGGGTCGCTCATACTTAGCCATAAGTTTTTGAAACTTCCAGTTTCGCTTAGACGCCTATGAAGCTGCGCATTATGCGGGATTACCCGATTAGGCCCTGAAATTTGTATAGCTTCTAAAGAATTGCCGTTGGCAAACCCATAAACAAAATGTGAAATTATTTGTATCATTCAATGTAAAATGTGCTATTTCCCTTCAATATTTGAAATTAGTCAATGGAGTAAGCTTCACATCTTTCGAGCGGTCCACTGCTAATCTCAGTTAGATAACGATAAACGAATATAGCAAGCTACGTTAGAAGATGTCAAGTTTGACCCTCAATGATCCGTCATGCGGAACTTACTTGTCTTTTATGCATACTTCCCAATATATGAAAAAGTTCAAACTTTTCAGCCTTTTTAGATACAGTGGTTCAATATTACATAAAACGAACCGATTTGATAAACCAAGGAATCTTCATTGGAGTACGTAGTCTGAGTATCTTGATCTTGGAATAGAAAGTATGAAAAGTGTCAAATTACTTTAAAACAATATCTATATCTATCAGTACAGTTAATATTGACTTTAACATAACTGAAGAAGTATAATTCGTAAACTCCTATATTAGTAGTACAAATTTGGAGCAAATACGTCCTTTTGACTTAATATTTTCCTCAGCAGATGGCAATATAATTATAAATGGTACGTTTTAAATGGTTCGGATGACTCTCGCAAAACGGTTGTAAGTCAAAAACTCACTTAGAACCATTTTGTGCAGAGAAGATTTCATTCTAAGAGTATCTGCAGCATCAACTGAGTTTGTGGCTACTTAACTTAAACGTGGAGGAAATTATCACTCACAATTTGGCTTACTTCTTCTACATTTAGAAACTTTCACTTCGCTTTTAAAATTACAAGATTCTCAGGGTGAATATAACAAAAATTGTCGATCATAACTATGAAGATACAATACAAATCAATGAACAGTTTATGGCAAAGTGCTCTACCAGGAGACCGATGATAATCTATACTAGGAACTTTAATCTAATAAAGACATGGTTTTGTTGACTTAAAATTTATGGTTATTATGGCATTTAAAATTTCAAGCTTCTATCTTGTTTCATTCAAGAGTTATTTATTTCAAGCTCTGGTGGTGTTTGAGTTTATTCAAAAGATAAATAAAGCTGAAATGAGAACTGTCACAAAGTACCTTTGTTAACAGTGTTTATCACCATAGGAAATTCATAGTGATATAGATGATGTATTGGGTGAGTACGTCTCTTCACATCAAATAATTCCGGCCCCGATTGGTGTAATGGTTAGCATGTTTGCCTCTTCATCCAAGGGACGCAGTTCCAACCCGATAGAAGGTCGGTAAATTTTTCAGTGGAGCAGAATTTAAAAAAAGTCTTCTTCTCGAACAGGGAAGTAAAATCGTAGGTCCCGTGTCAATGTGAAGTTTGGTTCGTAAAATGTTCGTACTGGCGGTGGAACTCCTCCAGATTAGACAAAATTCCAGTAGGCATGGCGCAATGACTACATGGCAGTACTAGTTCAAGAGAGTCAAGGGAATTTCCGCATATCGAAGTATCTGCCACAAAACAAATAACACATCAAATAATTAGAAGCAGGTCTTGAGATTTTTAATTCGGAAAAGAGTCATAAAAGCAAGCACCAGGCGCACAAACACACAGAAAAATCTTGAATAAATAATATGTTGATTTGGTCAATGAAACCGTACTTAGTGATCGAAAAATTAATGTACAATTTATAGTAAATATATGCAAATTTTCATTAAGAAGTGTTGTGACAATATTGGGCATGTGCTCCTTGGAAGCCTAGAATGTTAACGACTGATTACACTGGCCTATACGATTTTTACTGACTTCAAATTGATACTTATTTTTTACTAATTTGGGTGCGCTGATTCCGAAAATCACATTGGTTTTTACTCATCACGTCAAAATTTTGCGCTATACCATATCTTTCTTTTTGAAGGACCATTAAAATCCACAAAGTTATTGACTCTGATATAGAATAAATAAAGTTCAAAATTATAACAATCTATTTATTTAAATACGGAAATTACATACATAAAAAATCAGGCAATCTTTAGTAAAAATTGAAAAAGTATTTATAAAAAAATAACAATAAAATTGAACTCATATGTTTCAGTGAATAAATTTTCGCTTGTAGCACATTCTGGTGTACTGTATGTTTTGCCAATCTCTCTGAATGCCCCAACAATAGTCGGCGATCATGTAAGTATCCCATTGTTCTTGGTACCGATCTTCCATAATTTTTAAATTTTGATGAAATCTTTCGCCTTGTTCATCGCTTACCGTACCTAAACTTTCAGGAAATTTGTCAAGATGACTGTCGACGAAATGAAGCTTTATACTCATGTTGCAACCAAGGCGGTGGACATTTTTAAGCATTGTTTCCACTAAATCTTTATAATTGCAAGTTTTTTTGCTTCCCAAAAATTGTTGGTAACCATCGTGAATGAAGTCCAGGCCTCTTTCTCAATTTCATTCATAACGTTGATGAAATTTGGGCTTTTCATTAAAATTCTAATCTGCGGTCCATCGAAAACACTGGCTTTAATTTTTTCGTAACTAAGTCGTGGAGATTTTTCACATATGTATTGAAAACAGTCGCCCTGACAATCTAAAGTTTTAACATATTGCTTCATAATACCTAGTTTGATGGGGAGAGGTGGAAAAATGACATTTTCTCTGTCAACTAATGGTTGGTTTATAACATTGTTTTCTCCAACGTCTAAAGATGTTCTAAGAGGCCAGTGTTTCTGACTCCAGTGTTGGTTTCGTGCTCGACTATCCCAAAGGCACAGAAAACACGGGAACTTTGTGTATCCTCCTTGGA
>JAHWXV010429888.1:0-15880 GCA_024586415.1 Phrixothrix hirtus
ATGAGGTTGTTCTCCGAGAGAAATTAGACGTGGATACTTTGATCAACGTTGCTCAAACAGTAATTCGCTGTTATCAGTATTAATACAGATTTTTTTCCTTTAAAACCCTGGGCATACAATAATAATCATTGAGGAGCATGTTCCGGCTACAACTTAATCTATTAAAATAAATAAAACGGTGCCTAATTCCATTAATTGCTGGCGCGCTTATTTGAATAATAGAAATTCGTCAAAATCCTAGGATCTTCGCATATAAAAACGACAGGATTTTGAAGCCAAGGTCCTTGTCGAAAGTGACGCCAAAGACTAACTCTTTGCTTGAATAAAAGGGCTGGTTTGTTTAAATGTTGCATAAGCGACCAAAATAAATTGCACGACATAAATTCGCGAGTGAAAGCAAATTATATTAATTGCAATTACAGTAATCTTTGTATTTGATTTTTACAATTAATTTTATCTGGAAATGTATCTGTTTAAAATTTAAATAATCGCATACAGAATTTTGCAAACATTTATATAATGATATTACCTTACTCTAAATTTTAATTTAAACCATTGTAATAACCAGTGGCACTTTTGCGTAATTTATTTACAGTATATGCAATGGGAGCCACTTTGGGATTTACAATTTTTCATAACAATAACCGGCTGACAACTATTAATGAACATTAAATTATAAATAATTAAGCATGAATAAGACAACGGTTTATAGATAAATTCATAATCGCATAAATACGTAGATATCTAATAAGGTATTTAAAATTATAAAAGAGCAGGCAAACCTCAGGTGCCTGACATATAGTACAATGCAGGCAAATTTGCGATTCAAACATAAGTCACTAGATATTAAAATGCTACAAATTGCAATAAAATGCATCGTCGTTATTTTCAAACATTGCATTTATAAGTAAATAAAATTTAAAAACGCCACGTACAAACCAGCTGTCAACTACGAAAAATCAAAATTTCATTGGATAAACGTTTAAATGGACATTAAAGTTCCGAAAATACGTAGAACAGCCAAAAAGTTATTAAAGCGCGTCTTTTTCCATCTCTAGCTTAAAAAGTGCAGTGAACTAAATACGCCAAATGCTAGTTGGTCTGTCGTAATTAAAATATCAATAAACTTAAGTTAGCTACAAATGTGTAAGGCTAAACTGAAACTTGATTATTATGAACAATTGCTAATACAATTGTTTCCATGGAAAACGTAATAGGATTGAAACAATCTGACGTTTAAATCTGTATCGTACAATCGGCCCTTTCATTGCTTGAGGTAGTCGCTAAAAATTCTGCGAGGATATTTAATTGATTCATAAGGGCGGCAATACTGGTATCAAAATTAATTACCAACAATTATATTAAAGTGTGTGGATCCTAGTCAGACAGCAACAATCAAAAACTCCTTACCATAGCTCATCGGATTGTAAAAATTAGGAGACAACGAATGGCCAATCTTTTATAATTTATTGCGTGCAAATTGTGGAAAATTTAAATTATTAATAAGTTCAAACATAATAAATGCCTTGGAAATAACTACATGTATTCATTCTTTTCAAAATCAAAATGCCCAAGTGCCTGAACACTTTCATTCTATTTGCATTATTAAATGTTTATTGATATTGCGAGCTCATTGCGTAAATACCATGTATATATAAATAGTATCACTGCTTATTAATAGCTATTTAATTTTTAAAATTTTATAATAAACTTTACATTTAAATATAGCATTTGTTAATATAAACATAAGCGCTTAGATAGGTGTAAATATTAACCGTAAAATATCCAACAAAGAATCCAGGTAGCAATAAACGATCTTGTGACCTGAAAATTGGAGTTTCGTCATTTAAATAAATTATCAATATACGATACGTCGAAAACAATATTAGCAAAATTTCAATTTATTATATCTTAGATTGTATAACAATTAGAATCGAAACAAAATTTTGGTTAACTACAATTTCGGCTGCCTTATTACAGAAGTGGCTTCTTTTCTGAGGTTATATAATCTACAATATTAAGTCTCACGGAGTCCAAATACTTTCTCTCACATCAATTTAGTATAAATTCCAGAATATGTAACTAAACAAGTCACAAAGGCAAAAAATAAAATCGCATGTAAGTAAAATCAACGAGGGCAATCACGAAGTTCTGATAGTCTTAAAATTTTACAATTTGCTTTCGCATCTAGAATAAACAACGACTTTCGATTTTTAGTAGTGTTGATTTTTGTGCGGTATTTATATACGGGGTGAAATATGTACATAAAAAAAGGTAAACCGGTTTAACCTGGGCAGAAAAAATTGTAGAAAATGTGTAGGTGATTATTAAATGATTTGCTTATTCTTTCAAAATGCATTTATACACTTATTATTGCTAATAAATATTTATTTTAATTGGGTATAGTTGTATATGTATTATAACAGAGTTTAGATCAAATAGAGAAGGTACTTTTAGAAATGGTAAATTGAAGAAAATGCAGGTGGAATCCCGAAATATACGGATACATGCTTGTCTATACACAATTGATGTTTCGACGCTCACTTAAATTAATTTTGTAACCGCTCAGCAATAAATATTAGTCATTATCAACCTGAAAAGCGATCGCAGAAACAACTCTAACGAATTATTTATATTATATTGGACAAACCAGTATTAGTAAGGAGTTCGGTTCTCTAAACAGCGTGGACAATTTTTTTGCGAAAATTAAACGGTAGAAGGGAACATTTTTTTGAAGTAACCCATCTGTGAGTAATCGTTTTAAAAATCTGAATTCGAAGCTGTGATTATGCTGAAATTTAAATGACGTGACAAAATTATTTAAAAAAACTGCACCCACCCGTATTCTCATGAATTTAGACATCCGAACACATCCTTGACTTCATTTGTCATAGTTGTTTCTAATTAATTTAATTCGTTTCTAAATATGGTAGGAATGATGTATTGTTACAAAAACAAATATCATTTTGTCACATGTGTGAGTGTCGATGACCGCATTTAAGCGTTTCTAAACACTTAACTACAACACATGTAATAAAAATGTAAATTAAGGTTTATATAAGAGAGATTTTAATATACAACTCTTATTCTGATTGTGTGTGACACAGTTAGATTCGTTACATTTCACCTCCTTCAAACGGCCTTTTTGATGTTCAAAGACCAATAATTTCAGCACCTGACTTAAGGCGGCTTTTTTAAATCTATCCAAAAAAAATCATTAGTACTTGTAAGCTACTAAATCTTACGAGACATGTTTGTTTACACAGTAGCTGCTCCTCGTAAAATTTGTAACTGTTGGCGCTTTGGTATTTTCTTCAATAATCCTAGTTCTCGGACCGACAACATCAAACGATTTTTTTTCGACTTCCAATTATTTCTTTGACACAAACTTTGTACATATTTCAAACGTTTTTGCTTTGAGAAAGTTTCTTGCAACACCGGTGTTCTCTTTAAATAAAAAAACAATAACATGCTATTTTAGAAAAAATGGGGAGATTTCATCCGAGGCGGCATGAGGGTGAGGTATACGAGGCGCCCGCCTCAAGTTAACCGCCAAGAGGTGTTAAACCATCTACAAATGAAAATAAATAGCAACATTTAACACGTCGCCGGTGTAAACACGCGTGAAAAATTTAAAAACAAAACTAATCAATCTTTATCGCAGTTTAAATTACGTTTCGTACGTTTTAAATTACATTTTAATTATATTTAAAATGGTTTTGGGAAAGACTTTTACTCGCAATAAAACTGGTTACATTTGAATTTATTTTATTACTAAATTATTGTAATAGGCGGAAGTTGAATAACATACGTACGAATATGCTTGATTCTTTACAATTTAACGTGGAGTATATTTTCTGATTTTTGTCATACAATAAAAATTGCCGTAAAGTCGGGTTCAATGGCCCGAATAACGAAGCAGGGACAAGATTCTTTCGACTTTAGATGTGACAATTACTTCACTTAGAAGGTCAAAGTACGAATTTGTTAAAGCGGTTAATAATTTTCAATCACAGGGTGTACTAATAGCGTGGAAACTGAATTGAACTTCCGGTTATTCGATTTTAAGCAAATTTTTGAATTTGCATATGAAGGCGATTATGACCCCAAATATAAATTTTTATCTAGGTACAGCTTTTAGTTTCAGTTATTTTATTCAGAGTTAATGGTGAAAGTACTTCCGGTTACTCAATTTACGGATATTTTTCTGAGTAACCGCCTAGATTATAAGAAAGGGTCTTAAATGCTTATGAAACACAATAAATTTTTAAAAAATCATTAGAACCGATTTCGGGAAAATCTCGAAAAACGAAAAATTCGGAAAATATCTAAAAATGACAGAAATAAGGTAGTACTTCCGGTTATTCGATTTTAACCAAATTCTTGATTTAGCACACTAAGGTGATCGTGACCTTAAATATAAATTTTCATTTAGCTAGGGTTTTTAGTTTCATAATTATTTTATTCAGACGTAACGGCGAAAGTACTTCCGGTTACTCGACTTACGGAAAATTTTTTGAAAAACCACCTAGATTATATGAAAGGACATTAGACTTTTAAGAAATATAGTTATTTTGAAAAAAATCGTTAGAGCCAATTTCGAAAAAATTTGAAAAAACCAAAAAATGACAAGAGTAAAGTGGCACTTCCGGTTTCCCGATTTTAGTGAAATTGTTGCGGTCGCGTGCGACGATGGATAGAAACTCAAATATAAAATTTTGTTATTCTAGGACTCATGGTTTTTGAGTTATCGTGTTCACAGGCACACGCAAACACACACGCATACGCAACGCGCGCGCGCGCACACACACACACACACACACACACAAACGCGCGCGCGCGCGCGCGCGCACGCACACGCACACACACGCACACGCACACGCCACGCACATGCACACGTACACGCCACGCGCACGCACGCGCACACGCACACGCACACGCACACGCACACGCACACGCACAAGCACACGCACACAGACCAATTTTCAAAAATATGATTTTCGTACTCAGGGGACCGGAAAACGTGTATTTCCACTAAAATTTCAACATTGAAAATTTTGATCGAAAATAATACATTTCTTTATCTATATTTCATATACTTGTGCGCTCTGAAAATTAAACAGTAAAGCACTAAGCACTAAAATTATAAATCAAAGATTTGAGAAACAATTAATTAAATATAGTGATAGTCACAATATTGAATGCATTCATACAATTCTTGCCGAAATTTATCGCCATGGAACCGCCTAATTGATTGGTTTTTCAGACATAATGCGAATTCTAGTGTAACCTAAATATTCTTTGATATATAAAATATCATATATACCGAAAAAAATATTTTTCTTTATTTATTTAAGCTAGGATGTTTCGAAGACTAACTATGCAATAACTTCATTCTCAAAGATTTTATAAACAATCTATAGGAATGAAGTTACTGTAGTTAATCTCTAAAACATATTTGCTTAAATAAATAACGGAAAGCATGTGGATGAATATGCCTTCTTAATGATATAAATACAGGGTTGGGCGTAATAGTGCGCAACAGCTTTGAAAATTTATTTTAACAAATAATGAGTCACCCGTTATAATACAAACGATCTGCCATCGACATTTCGATGGGACATCGCGGTAAAATGCCTGATCCAGGCACAATCGTAAGGTGGGCGAATCAATTTCGTAATACCACCCACAGGCCGCCCAAGAACACAGCGGCAGTGACTGCATGCGTTTCCCGATCACATGATTTCCAGGTTTCAGGTCTTCGCCTGATTTCTTGTGGGAATACCTCGAGAGTCGGGTGTTCTGCACACGCCCTCACTCACTGAAAAGATATTTGCCAAACATTTACGATGTGTTACTCAGAATGGTAGGCACCTTCAGGGGGCGATTATTCAAGAAATAACATTTGAAAATCCTGTCTATGTTAAATACAATCTTTTGTATCCTACTAAATATTCCCAATTACGTTGATAAAAACAGCGTATTTGTTGTTTGAGTCTCATTTAATGTAATTCAAATAAATTGGTGACTTTATTAGAATTGATTACAAAGTTGTGAAGAGCAACTTTAATTTTGCCAAATAAAGATTCTAACTTCCTTGATTTATTTTTGAACTTTAGCACTTTGGGTATAATTGTAAGTTTTTAAACAAATTTATGATACATTCGTACCAGCATATTAGGTATTAAAGATAATGCTGCCCCAACTTCTATTTTCAGATTTTAAAGAGGATGAACTTACATAACATTGTCCGAGTGTTGACAGAGCCGTTTTCCCAGCAAAATAGAAAGCACTGACCGAAGATGGTATCTTGTCAGCTACCGGGGCATAAACAGCTTCTTAGATGCAATTAAATCCTTTACTCAGAAAACGCTTGATTCCCCCTTATGAACTCAGATCACAGCGCAACGTGATGTAATCCACATTTTTCTGAACATTCAAGGGGAATCCTTCTATTTAACTTTGAAGGTTTTACCTTCACCTTTCTATTTACTTTAAAATTGTCTCCTACTTTGTCTACCATATTTCTATGCGTCCGTATTACCATATATCTCTGAAACCAGGATGAGTCGAATGTCCGTGGAAATCGCACGATTTTTGATTACATTAACACTCTAAATAGCATAGTAATTCGTGCAGTTACCTCGTGGTTGCTGCGACATTTTTCTGCCTCGTTCCACAGAAATACCGTCCGATTGAACAGAGACCTCGAAATCTTTTTCCGTAAAGAATAGATTCTAATTTTGAGTAAAAGTTATTTGAAAAAGGGGTACCTAATAATTACTCAATAAAAATACGTGTCAACTTTAGCTACAAAAATCACGCCATCCTGTGGTTATAAGTGGGAGCTTCGTAATTGTAATATATAGAAAACTGTAAAACGGCGAGTAATGATTTTCAATAACATTAAGCGTAAAAGGCTAGTTTAAAATGCAGAATACCACATGGAATCTACCGAAAAATTTTCCACATGTCGTTTAAGAACCAAAATAACTGATACGCACGTTAACAATAAGATATACGCCATTTGTCGAAAGAACCTGTTTTGCTAGCCAAGGTCGTTAGTAAAACTAAGTAGGTATCCTATACCGGTTCTGGATCAAAACGCTACATAACCTCACTTTTAATGTTTGACGGCCATCTTGTAGGAGCAGTCACCGGCGGTCATTTTATGGGAGGGTCAGCGGTGGCTATTTTGTTTGAGTGGTGGTAGGAGTTATCCATTTAGTGTGAGGGGTGATCGGCCATTTTGTGGGTGGACGGGGGCTATTTTGTGTGAGTGGTGGGAGGAGTCGGTCATTTTGTGGGTTGCCAGCGGCCATTCTATGTGCAGCCATTATAGGGCGTAGCGGCGTACGCGCAGGATTGGAAAAATCGGACTTGATGTGAATAATATGTGCATCTTTTTGTAGTAAAGATAACTAATTATTGATGTCCTCGTTTCTTATCAGCGTAGCAAGAAAATGTAGTGAGATAAGATTATAATTGTATTCGAAATCGTTTTCTTATCAGTCTAGACAGGAAATAAGACGGCGGTCATTTTGTGGGTCAGCCATTATGTAGGTCGGCCACTTTGTGTGCATCCATTTTGGGGTGTGGCGGCGCATGCGCGGGATTGGAAAAATCGGACATAGTGTGAATATCATCATGATGCAAGAATACAACATGTAGATCTTTTTTTAGTAAAGGAGAGAGGACGGAAAGATGGAGAAAGACAATAAATTAGTAGAAAGTCGGCTATTTTGGGACGTGGCGGCACATGCACAGGATTGATAAAAATCGGACTTAACGTGAATAATATGTGTATCTTTTTGTAGTAAAGGCAATTAATTATTAACGTCCTCATTTCTTATCAGCGTAGCAGGAAAATGTAGTGAGATTAGATTATAATTAGCATGCGAAAGCATTTTCTTATATGTCTAGACAGGAAATGAGTCAGATTTATATAATTAGCATCCAAAAGCGGATGTCCTCATCTCTTATCAGCATAACAGGAAAATGTAGTGAGATTAGATTATAATTAGCATGCGAAAACATTTTCTTATCAGTAGACAGGAAATGAGTCAGATTTATATATAATTGGCATGCAAAAGCCGATATCCTCATTTCTTATGTCTAGATAGGAAAAGTAGTAAGATTAGATTATAATTAACATGCGAAAGCATTTTCTTATCAAACAGGAAGTGGGTTAGAGTTATAATCAGCAATTAGAAGCATTATTAGTAGAATGTATGTGTGAAAATAATTTATATGACATGAATGTTCAAGAAGAAGAAGAAAGTCACGTACATAGCACATTGACCCCATTACAGCTTATCGAAAATCACTTAGGGTATCAATATCTATTGACTACAGAGATGTAAGAGGGGAAGAAGGCGGACAACTTGGTAATGGTTATTTTATGCTTGATGAATATTTAAACAGTAATCTTATTATCAGTTATAACTTAGAATTTGAGTTCGATACACGATCCTTCACAAAAAGACTAATAATTAGACCTTATCAATACAACTACATTAATTTCGATGATTTGATGTTGAATCAAACCTAAATTACAAAATAACAAGAAAATAAGAAAATTTTTATTATACAAACGCCTGCATTATCTATAATGGATTTAGATCAATTTGGTGTCATTTTGATGTTGATAAATACATAGTAATAATTAATCATTCATCAACAATCAAATTATATAACTGATTAATTTTACAGTTATCTAAATCGCCATGTTATTTAATTATATTATATTGTACATAAAAATTAAAATTGCAAAATAATTGCAATTCCTTTAAAGTACCATATTTAAAAACGATGCGTGATGTACGTAAAGCTAGGCAATATTAATTCTAGTACTAGACCGTTTGTATGTTTGAAATAGAAATACTTAGGCTAAAGTAGGGAAAATTTATAACAGTCTCGTACGGAGGAAATTTTAAACTAACCAGCTAAATAATAGAAATTCTATTGGCGGTTAGTGAAACTTACAATGAAAATCCAAATACTTCCAACGTGAGATAGAATCTTATAAAAGACTCCAAAAAGTCATCAATAAACTAGAACCGTCGTTATAAAAATGTTTATAATTCAAATTATAAAGTGGCCGCTTTTGAGACCGCCTGAGGCACCGATTAATTAAAAATACAATTATACATGAAAGCAAGAACTGACAGATTGAATAAATTAATAATCAAACGTTAACATGTATAATTAATATGTTGTACGTCAAGAATTCAAATAGAGGTAACCAACCGAGATTCAAATCATAAAAGATCATATCAACTAACAGTGCTTGGGTGTAAAAAGATATACATTTAATTCATCAACCTTTCTTATAAATAGCTGTAATTCATTCATGGTCATACAAAGACCATTATTGTACGTATTCTTTGTCAAAACTGTAAATTATTTAGAAGTAGTATGGCATCTATTTCGTTCAACTGTTAATTTTAATTTTTTACGACATAAAAGCACCTTGCGTAAATATTGAACACCAATTCGATTAGTAAGTTTAAATTTTTTAAACTGTAAATTTTGGACTATTTGTCATATCTTTGTAATTTTTATAGACTGAAATATTAATTTTTAAATTAATACAATCTTATTTAAAAAGTTTAAATATCTTCTGTAGCCCATTGTTTGCAATTTTAAATAGATACCACATTCTAAATATGGAATTAAACTCTGCTAAAATAAAACTAATTATTAATTAGTCGACTTCAAAACTTTGCAAAAAATTAAAAATCTAAAACTTTGCCAAAGGCTTTAAATTAAATCAATAACTGAACAAGAAATGCCTGTAATATCTTTAACACTTTATTTAGTTTTTGTTTAAATAAACGCTTCTTTAATCATATTCTTATTACTTATTTGCTAATTAAATAATAATGGCTTACATAAAGACAAATATCCTTAGAAAGGCTTTAGTTTTATCTGGAGTAAATACATTATTGTAAATACAAAGATCATTGACTTAAGTTCAATGTGAAACTGACAGCTTTGTTTGACTAAATAAATCATTTGTATCAACTTGACTCTAACACCAACCAAAACAGTTGTCATGAGCGCGTTAGGCGTTACGCCCAACAACAGTACCGATGTCCCGCTGGCTTCTTAAAGGAGGGAGGGTCCCTGTTAAATTGCACTAGCACCGTCCGCGCTCTAAGGGAAAACGCTGGAAACGCGTACAAGGAGGGGGCGCCACTGCTCCAGATGAGCCGCTCAAAGGATGGAGCTGTTCCTCGAACAGAGACAAACGGTTACGTGGCCTCTAACTAGTTTGTCCCGGGGGTGCCTCTTACTAGGGCCCCAAATATTACTATAAATTAAAATCGTGATTAAAGGGGGAGGGACCTTAATTAACACATATACCCTGAAATACAAATAACTTATTCTAAGTTCAAAAATAAAAGTCTAGTTGAGTAATACAATATATCTATTCCTAAATAAATGGCTTATTTAGCATACAGACCAAAAACAACAGAATACAAAAAGGATACAGGTAACTTCTCCGTCTCTTGAATGTGGCCTGATTCAAGAGTTACGGGAAAGACTAATCAAACTATTAAACACTAAAATTAGGGTTAAAATATAATCGGTACAGTCAACGCAGGTATGCGTCCAAGATCTGGACTGGGGTTATGTATTAATGGGCTCCCCTCGCAACGGGAAGGTTTAAGCTGGTCTCTACAAGAGTTGGCAGCCGGGACGTTAACTTAAATTGAATTCTCGCCGATAGGCGTTGACATTTCGCTTACGCATTTCACAGGCCAACAATAGGGAAGCAAAAGAACAATATTATAAAAGGGTACCTAGTCCTATTCGTCACTTTACCGGCCTTCCCGATTGCGTTCGACCAGAGTCGTCAATCGTGATTTATTTATGGATTCCTTCATACGCAGAAAGACGTAATATGTCCAAAGAAGCGGCAACCGGGGTGGAACAAGGCAGGTCAATCCCCAGAGATGCGCTATTTAATCTCTCAGGTCTGGCATTCCGACATACTACATCATGCGGAGTCTCTACACACACCCGAACACTTTAAACAAAGAATTCACGCACACGACCGATTCTTTTTCAAACACAAACTACGCGTGTATTAACTGCCACGCGCGAGAGTCTTGCGACTAATTAGTACCAATTATATATTTATCGTCGAAATTCACCAGATGTGAAAAATAACCTTTAACTGTCAATTTAATTTGATTACATATTTCCCAATCATCACGGAGCGTAGAAAAACGCGTCTCTCGTGTTTTATTCGACAGGAAACTCTCTCATTTATTTTACCCGTTGTCCTGCCAACCACGCCGTTTCTGAAAACATACGGCGGCAAATTTAAAAGAAGAAAATTTTGTTTGTTATGCGCGGAACGCCAACAAAATCTGACACAGTGTCGACACGACTTACAGAGCTGTGATGCCGTTATAATTAATAGCCTAATTTTTCTAATTCCTGATGTCTTATTGTTGTTACGTGTTTCCTTAAATTAAAACTCTTGTTTGATGTCTGAATTATCTTGGTTTTTGGTAAATTTCATAATTGTATACGGAGCGTTCGCGATTTACTGTAATAAAGCATGTTGAGTTTGCACGTTACACATTTCTGCCAACTTTACGTGTTTCGTTACACATATGTACATACATTTAACTATCAGTCCTGGTTATCGAAAATTGACTCTTAATAATTTAGGTACTTTAGTTTTAACGCTCTTTTGTTCCTTGCGTCAGTTTGATTTAATTAATTATTGATAATGGTTGCGCTTTAACCTGCATTGAAAATAATTAGTAAGCAATGGCATCATTCGGTGTCAGAGATATTAACTATAAGGTTACGATATTGTAACATTTATACAGAGACATCTTGCAAGGAATAAAACCCTATCTATTATTAAATAATATTGAAACAACCTTTGTTTTAAATAATGTAACCTTGGTTTTTAAAATATTAAGAAAATTAAAAATAATCTAGGAAACAAATTTGACTATAAAACGAAATAATGCGTAATTTTGAAAAGTTACATATACAGGGTGTCCAAAAGGACACCCTGTTCACAGATTACAAATTGTAAGTGAGCCGCTTTTAGGAGCGCCATTGATGATTATTCTCAGGCGCCAAACCCTTTCGGCTATTTCTTAAACGTAAATAAGTGTAATCATTCTAAGAGTTTTTATTCGTCTTTACTTCAGAGTGCGTCCACACAATTATACAGTTTTGCGAAATTAATTTGCAGGACGTTTAGAAGAAGTACGTTTGAATATGACGTTTTATACAATTTATGTGGCAATTCACTGCATATAACGTACAGTTGGCATCATGCATTTTTGAAGAAATTCAAGACATTCTGTTTTTATAGCTATCCTTTTCTTACATATACTTTAAAAGATTATAGTGTGCGCAGAATTATGTCTGAAATTTGCTCGTAAGCGCATGACGTCACTCTTGTTATAATATGAGTGACTAAATAGGGCGCCGTTGCTGCAGCATTGTGACGTCATAAAATGCAATTGTTACCAACATGACATCATTCGATGTCGAGTAATTAACGACCTTATTTACTAACTAAAGCAGTGATTCCAAAAATTTGAATAAATTATGATGGAAAAATCGGCTTAATTTTTTTTTGAATAGCAGTAGGCGCTTATTTTGATTACACCAACAAAAGAATTCAAATTACAACATTAAGCCATCACACTTAGTGATAGTTATCTCGACAGCCTACGATTAATAAAAACTTCCAGGAGTTAATTGATGTGGTTAAAAATAATTTTCACGGCACAGTAGTTTGAGAATGACATAAAATCTTTAAGAAGTACGTTATCGTACATGCAAATGAGAAATAGTGAGAACCCCCCGCCGCCCGCCGTCTATCCGAAACTTATGTTAATAGACAATGAAAGCATCTTGGGATGGCTTAATAACTTGTTTAATTCTCTGAATATCCGTCGCATAAAATATTAATTTATCGACGAGTCTTTGGAAAGCCTGCATAAATTTCTGACGTCTTTGAAATTTTATCCAACTGTTTTACATGTACCATGTTTATGTATTGCTTATGAATATTTAAAAAAGGTTGTATCACAAATTCCACGTATGTTACAAACTGAATTACAATTTGGTCACAAATGCATCAAGAATGTGTAATGTGTACAATTTGCGAAGGACCTTAAGGTGGTACGCCCTTGCCCCGGCCCTGACTCAAAACGGTTATCTTTCATAGATTTCGGAATATTTTTAGGTTATGTTGCAACAAACTAGGCGTTTATAAATCAAAATGGCCGATATTTGACAACATTTCTTGACGCAATAATTAATTTAAATAAAAATAAAATAATTTGGGTAGTCTTAGGTAAGCGTCCGTATTTGAAAGATTTATGGGCAACTAATTTCATAATTTGCAATCATTTTGCGATTAGAAAAACGTTTATAAATGATTAAACAGTTGCCACCCACTTGAAGACCGTAATTGAATTCATGGTAATTGCGATGTTCAATAAACGTCGTAGTAACGTGACCGGATGTTAAACTACTATCATTCATGAAAGGGTTCCGGTTGAATATGCAGTAGGAATAAGAATTATTTATTTAGATATGTCACTATCAAAGCACGTTCTCTTCATGTTCGAAGAAAATTTTTACTGTCTTACAGCAGTTAAGCAATTGAATTATTTATTGGTATTAAAGTTAATGAAACAATTGGCCTGCTTTGAAATTCTATTTGTGTTATTTTTATACTCCGAGACAGTGACTTTTAATCAGAGGGTAATTATGCTGTTGGTTCTTTTTTTATTTACGACGCCATTGTTTTGTGTCCATAACATCATTCATTGGTATTTATATTTATTACAATTATTATCGCCCTGCTTTTGTTGTCCCGAACCATGTCCACTCAAGACTTTTGCTGAAACTTCTCATTTACAGCAAACGGTGGGCGCCACTCGCTTGGACTGGCATAAGTGCGCAACTGCAAATGTGAAATCAGCGTCATTCCGATATTTTTCCGGTAGATTTGATATACTCGGGTTGCACAGTAAAGAATTATTACTACTTCAGTCTTTCATGATTTTTCTTGTATGTTGTTGACTATTGCAGTAGACTGAAATCGTTACTCTGCAACTTTGTATCTTATTCATCTAAACCTTTCGTTACAAAAAAACGTTAAAAAATCGTTATCGGCATGGTCACATTTTATTCCATATCTTAGAAGTTTCTTGATGCTTTAACATTTATATAAAAAACAGAATTTTGCAATAATGAAATAAGAAACGTTTATTACCGAAAAATTGTATTTAAATGATTCATAAACGCCAAGTACAAATCGAGTTTCATTGCACTTGTATTCTTAACTTTATAACGACATGCACCAGAAATCCTGAAGGCAAATTTAAAATGAGGGAATGAAAAAGGAACAAAAGCCATGATTTAGATTTAGCGACGCATCGGTCGAGACGCTGGCGTTGATCCAGAATTATTTCTGACTTAGCCAGAAAAACGATATTAATTATTAGTGCCATCTCTTTTTCCTGACAAGAAAATCCCTGGATGTAAACAAAGACGTCTAAAAAGCATGTAACCATCACATTATTTAAGTTATTTTTCACCGCTATACCAACACAGCTCGCGAATGTAGTTTATCAAGTTTATAGGGCCTCTTTGAAGAGGAAAAATATAAAAGAATTAACTTAGTAATCATCGTTACGAAAAAAACTCCTTAGATCTTTTATAAATGGAAAGCCTTAGAATTATAAAGAAACTAAGCAATCAACTGGACGATCTAAAAATAAAGAAATGCGTCTTCATTTCCTGAAACCTTCACTCTTTAATTTACTTAACAAGCACCTTAATTTTTTACTTTTTATAATCGTTGATGTATGTAAATAAAACATCGAATTTGGATGATTATTGTAAAGAAACGAGATAAATTTCAAATGCAGCAAAATGGCGCGGCGCCAAGGCGCCATCATCGAAATATTTGAAACCGACTTCAATTTTACAAGCGATGCCATTGTATTCCTTTCTAAAGTTCCAAATTCGCTAATTTCTAAAGTATTTATCTTAAAGCTTCTATATTTTTCCAGAATTTTAGCGAATCTTACACGAGGGGAGATTTTTATATAATCTACCTAGCTATGAAAATAACAAGTGACAATCGCCATTTTTTGATGCCAACTTACTGTAACGTACGTCGATTTAATTGCCACGTTTTGTTCAAATCAGACAAAAATTACAATTTCTGCAGACGATTAAGTGTGAGAAAATGAGTGAAGTAAAGCTTGAATTTAGAAGCGTTATAAAATTCTTTAACAAAAGAAGGAAATGGACCAAAAGTTATTTATGAAAGAATGATCGGCGTATATGGAGAAGATACACCAACTTATTTTACAGTAAAATTTTGGTGTAAGCAATTTAGATGGCGCAGAGAATCAATTCAAGATGATCCAAAATGTGAAAGGCCTGTGGAAGCACGGAGCATCGAAAACATCCAAAAAGTTGAAGATTTGGTTTTGAAGAAAGGCACTGCAATTTCAGCAGATGTATATAAGGATACAATTAACCATTTAAAAGCAGTTATACTGTTAAAAAAATCAAGTAACTATGGACAGAAGATTATGCTGCATCATGACAACTGCAGGGTGCATAAAGCTCGAGTAGTCGAAGAAGTAATCCGCGACTGTGGTGGCTTCCTAGAGATCAGACTTGGCACCAAGCGACTATTACTTATTTCCTAAGCTTAAAAAGCATTTACGGGGACAACGTTTTTCTTCTGATGAGGAGCTAAAAGAAACAATAGAAGAGTTTTTTGCAGACCTAATGAAAGAATTTTTTTTCAAGGGAGAAACGTTGGATTAAATGTATAAATGTTGAAAAATAAAATATTACTTTG
>JAHWXV010429914.1:0-11446 GCA_024586415.1 Phrixothrix hirtus
TTAGTTTGCTAAGCTGTCTAACAAAGGGTTATCATTAAGTAAAAAGGTAACTAGATCATTTAGCACGCTGCCCTGTTAGACCTGCGAAGCAACAACAAATACTTGTACTATTGCTCAGTGAAAATAATTTTCTTTAATGGCACGATTTGATTGTCAATATTACCATAAGTAACTATTTTATCTGATTATTCTGAACATGTTAGTCTCGTTTCGTTAGTTACATAAGCGATAAATGTAGTGTAGGTTAATGTTATTAAATTTGGCATAAAAATTGGTACTTTGAAACTGATTTAGATCAAGAACGATCAACGTTTTAAAATGTTGAAAGTCCAATCATGTAATCTAAACGTTTGTTTACTGGGCAAATTGATGTTTAGAATGATTTTTATTTAGGTCGTTTGCTTTAAAATTAGTGATAATACGATAAATTTTTGAATAGTTTGTTGAGTTTAATTCAAACATGACCTACTTACAATTAAACATTTAAATACCAGTCTTGAATTTATAATTCGTTGAAAATAATGCCTACAATAAATATTTTGGAACAAATTTTTGGTTTGTATTAAAACTAATTGTATTAAAATGATTTATATTGAATGCAATTGTTACATACGTTTGATCAATAATAAATGGTTTACTTATTTTTATTTAAACTACATTTACATTAACAGAATACAATTACTAACTTATTTAATGTTTGTTTTTATTTATTATCTTGTTGTTATAGCACACCCCATAATGTTCCGCGATATCCAGTGGCGTAACATACGATAACAGCAATTATTACATATACCAAATTGTTTTCTAAAACACATCTGATTTCAGAATTGATAACAGCTTATTCAAAAATCTGCAAAAATATGAAGTGACATTCACAAATAATGTATTTCCTGTATATTAGTAAATATAATTAAAACTACAAATATATTTTAAGCCATATTTGAGAAGAAAATGTTATTGGTATAGGAATATTAAAGCATAGTCATCACTAAAACATAGTTTCGCTCTCAACAAACCTATTTAAGGATTGTAACGTTTTCGTTACGTTTTGTTTTACAAAATATAGAAATTTAAAAGAAAAAAATTCATATTTAATTGCTTCAGTAAATATTTTTGCATGTCAATATTACTCTAACATTTTAAATCAGTCTTTCAGGTTATTACTCTAAGATTACGGAACGTTGACATTGTGTGTTCGATTTTTACTCAAGGTTATTGAAATATACTTTAATATTCGATTTATCTTCTATTTTAAATTCTACAGAACAAATTAACTAATTAGTAATCCTTGTTTAAATACTAATTCTTCATATTTAATTTCATATTGATGGATTAATACAGGTAAATTCGATTAAATTCTTATTCCAAAGTTTCAATTTCGTATTGTTTCGGGAAAACCGAGTCTGATTTCGGACTTATGGGTAATGGCAGTTCATTTTCCTTCTTCTTAACTAAGCTTCACAATAAGATGCACGTATAAAATTAGTATCTGTTATATTTCATTATTTTTAGTTTAAATTTTTCAAAATTTTCAGTATGTACTTGATTTTCAGTAAATCAAGAATGTTTATTAATTAAATTTTAATGCATTTTATTGTCAAGCTAACCTGACTTTCACTAATTTTCATGAAGTTTTCAGGCATAGGTGGATGAAGCTGATGATCTGAGTCTTCAATTTTGAACCGCCCAGAATTTACTAGTTAATTATTGAATTTATCTATAGATTGAAATTGTAAATCAGTTAAAGGAAACATCTGTAAAGGAATAATTTGGGATGAGTCACATTGAATGAATATATAGTTTGTGTTATCTACGACCTTCAATTAGAAGCCATTTTAGATTTGGCATAAATTAAACTTTTTTGTTGAATGTTAAAGGTAGCATAAGATATGCACAGTTTTTGTTGTGACAGCTCTTTACGAATGACAAGGCCAATTCCTAATTAATTAATTAATCTATGAACGATGTACATATTAACTCTCAGTGAATTTTAATTTATGACAAGTGATCCATCAAATGGATGTGAGAGGCTCCACTTTTTTAATCCTGGCTTTTTAATTTTTAGTTTCGAATTCAAATTTTGGGATTGAGCTTTCAAAATTAAGAGTTTTTAAATATTTAGGATAAAATCAAGAAATTAGCTTCTAAATAAATAATTTACATTCATTAAATTTTGTTATTGAGTTTTCAACTAATATTATAAATTTTACATTTCAATTATTATTATTGTATAAATTTTAATCGAACAAAAATTAAGAATTAACATAGTTATCAGTAATTAATTGTTGTGTTAACTTGTATTGGCATTATTGTACATATGAGAACGATTACTGCTACCTTTTCTCTTTTTATAGGTTTGTTCGAACAAATATTGGTGTTTTCCAGAAGTCAGCTTCAGTAATTACATTAAAATCAAGGCAGCATTCCGTTATTTTGACATTGGACCAAGTTGATACAACAAACGTATCAGTATCGTAAATGTGCTTAAAAATTGCTTGACTATTTACTAAATTGTCATTGATATTTAAAATAGATTGTTCATAAAACTACGTATAAGTAATATTAATTGTAAACTTTTGAATTTTGATCCATTTTGTGATTTAAACTGTTATTTAATACATTATGTGGTTATTTTTATACGAGTTATCTTTTCTGTTTTTTGTGCAAGGCAACTACAATTGCGAAGTAAGTCTTTTCTAAGAAATTTCCTCTTTTTATTATGTTTAAGATCTGGCAAATTAATTTTAATTTATCTGGCGCCTCTAGCGAAGATTTACTAAGTAATTATTCCTAAAACTTACATCCTGAGATCGAGCTAGTCCTCATAAGTAAAGTTCTTAATGATTTTATAACACAGTATTTCCCATTTCTCCGAACTTTACAGGATTATGATTAAATTAAATGAAATTGCCACGTTAATATTCGCAGATATCTTAAAATACGAGGTATGACAATTAAATAATCAGACTGATTAAGTTGCTTTAAACTATGTCAGTGACTAAAACTGGCAACTATGTAGTTGTTATGTGTGAAGATTCAATTGTCAGTAATTAAAAGTTAGAATTGTTATTCCGACTTGTAATTGAATTAGTGTTGTGATGTTTTGCCAAAAATTACGTTAGACTCAAAAATTCAATATAAAGATTATTAATAAAGCTTGACAAAAATACTCCCGAAACTTATTGCACCTCTAATAACAAATAAATGATTCAAGCTTTTAGAAAATGAATGTTGTCGTTTCCACCCTGTATCTTTGAAACAGTGCAGATTTTTGAAAATGTAAGTAAATATTATTCATAGGCATACGAAGTCATTTAACCAACCTTGTATCTCTTACCATATCCGATATCCCCATGTAGGCCATTTTAAACTAGACACACTGAATAATCAAACGTGGATGCCTCAGTTCTAGTCGGAAACTAAACGGCACATGAAGACGCCAAATTTTCCCAGAAGAAAAAGGCTGCTATTTACAATACTTTATCTGTGAAGCAGTTTTTGCCTTACAGTAACATTATCACCATTCAATACCATCTATACTCATTCGATATTATACCATGTGATTTCTTTTTATTTTTAAATATAAAAGGCAAGCTTAAGAAGACTTATTTGAAAGCGTTGATGATGTAAAGATGAAAACCGCAGAACTTCATAAGACACTAATGGATGATGAGCTACAACATTGTTTGCACCTAGATGCGCAAGGGTACTATTTATACTTTTTCTTTAATACAATTTTATTTAATTGTCATATCTCAAATTTACAAACCTGACAGATCTGCAAATATCTAGAGAATCTAACCTAAAACGAATAAGAAAATTATACAAACTAAACATATCCGGGTGTGTCAGTAAACTCAATGCAGTTTCTCTTGTAAGGTAAATCCCTATGGATTGTGGTTGCACTTTTACAGGAAAGTTACCTAATCCCCTATTAATCAATATTTTGTGGATATTGTGGGTTCATATATTTTCAGACCTTTCGATCAACTTATGTTACCGTTATAAAAAATGTTTTACCTTTTTCATCAAAATAAATCGAAATTGCAAGTTTGACCTCATCGTCGCTCGTAAATCTCTTCGCGCGATGCTGGTTTTTGAGGTTGGAGAACAAACAATAGTCTGAAGGTGCCAAGTCTGGGCTGTAGCCCAGCCACAAATTTGAAATGCATAACTCCGATGCACTCGTCGCACAAAAGTAGCACACCTTTTGTTAATTTTCCTCGTCTTTTCGCCTTTACAGCATCTCTTAGCTACTTCAGCAAATCAGCGTAGTAGGCAACCGTTATCAATCTTTGTAATGAATGAGCAGGATACCCTCCGTATCCCAAAAAACACTTGCCATTATTTTTTCGGCAGATTGTGACATTTTGGACTCTTTTGGAGGTTTTGTGCCCTTTTTGTACCTTTGCATAGATTCCTGCTTAGATTCGCGCTCAAAATGGTGAACTTAAGTTTGATATCCCGTAATAATTCGGCTCAAAATTTCATCTTTGTCGTCTCGGCAGAGGTTTAAAAACTCACGTGCATACTCAACACGATGTTGTTTTTGCAATGGTGTGAGCATTATGAGTACTCATCTTGCACAAACCTTTGGCATGCCAAAATGGGAATGGAGAATATTTAAAATGGTTGTAGGACATATTCCAACCGTTTCTGCAAGTTGTTTCTTCCTTAAGCGAGCATCTTCAGTTATAAGTTTTTCGACTTTTTCCACAATGTCTGCGGAGGCGGCTTCAATCGGCCCACCTGGTCGAGGATCACCTTCAATTGACTCTCTACCTTATTTAGAAAGATTATGCTACTTATAAACCACGGTTTTACTAGGACAAGAGTTCCCGTAAACCGTCGATATCTCATTCAAAATGGTTTGAGGTGGTTTCCTTGTTTTGTTAGAAATTCTATAACCTCACAAAATTCGATTTCTTCCATTGTCGATATTTTTATCCGCCTTTGGTTGCTTGATCAATAATAACTCTGAGGTTAATAATATAATCACAATGAAACTCTTCAGGTACACTAATAAGACGTCGCTGCATAGATACTGCACGCGGCAGTAATCCTCTCTCCCGGTAACCCCTCCATTCCGCGAATTTATTGACCTCCCCTCGTAATTTTACAATGAGGACGAATAAAACGAACGATAGTAACCTGATAACCCTCTTCTTTTATCCACCAATGTGTTTATTATTGAGTCTCTAACTGATCCACCTTGCGATATGACTAAACTTGGATAAGGAGATAGAGCTTGTAACGGGACGCGTGGAAGAATGTTAAACTAAATTATGTGAGAGTGATGTGCAAGCTGCTGATGAGAATTTAAGCTTTAAGTGCGGAGTTTGGAATTAATTATGAGGAACAAAGGAGTTACGTCTCACATTGATCACGGTGTACAAGAGGTACATGTTACAACGTATTGTTTGGGTGCGTTTCTGGGTTGGTTTCGGAAATATTGTAATTATTTTATGTTAGGCTAATGTAAATGGGATTTAGAAATGTAGACACATTTGTATGACAGACTAATTCCGTTAAGTAATTTACATAAATGAATATATGCAAGAGGAAAGGATTTTGACCCCATTATAGGCATTTACGAGAATCTGAGCATAAATAGTTAATTTGAGTCCGTATGTAGAAAGGAACTTGCTTGTCTAGAATATTTTGTGTTTATACTTATGATGAGAGTGAATTCATAGGGCCTGATTGATCTTGTTGTGTATGTACGGGGATTGTTCAATAGAAACAAGTTTAAACGCTTTAAAGCGTTCTTTATTCAACGATATTAAAAGAAGTTTGCATTAACATTACGGTATGAATTCCACTGTTGTACTTATCTGGTAAAATTTTTGCTGCTATTTGCGGAACCATTCCCTAACAAGTTGGATCTCAGCGACCGATTCCTTTAATAGACTAAAAACATACTAATCGCACGGTGAGAAGGAAGAACCGTAAGGTGGACGTTGTAAGATTCCTCACTTCATACGAGGAAGCAGATCTTGAGTTGCCTGGGCTACAGGAGGTAGAGCATCATCATGCAGAAGAACTACACCACTTGTAAGCTGGGTCGTTTGTTCTTGTTGCTGACACGTAAAAGTTTCAAGCTGTGCGTATGTTGTTTGGCATTGCTTTCACACAAGGTTTTTTAAAATTCAGCGGTAATACACAATGATAATCAAAAATACAATCATCATTACCTTTCCTGCAGAAGGCTGAGGTGGGCACGTGAATTCCTTTTGAAAGAATTTTCTACGATAAATACCATTTTCGAACTTAATAAGCCATACATAGAAATGCAACTGTAAATATTTTTGACAACCGCGCCACTACAACTTCAGTAAATGATATAAACAGTGATATATCATTATCCTGACAATGAAGTCGCGATTGCATAATATAAACGTGTTTCTAATGAATAATTCTCAGAGAACAGTCTACGAAAGAGTTCTTGTGACGTTTCAATTTGCTATGAAAAGTACACTGGGGAAATAAAGAATTTATATTCTGCAATGGGGTAGCTTAATCGTGGTGGCCAAGTTCTTGGACGGCTTTCGATGTGTCCTGGGTGACTTCGGCGGCTTTGTTAATCTGGTTTTATACTGGGCGTACCTGGTGAATAATTATTTATAAGGTAACGTCATTTGTCCAAATGACGTTGCTTCGACTTCGGTTATGAAAAGAACTTCGGCGACATTTATCTAATAATCGTTTTGGCGGTATTAAAAAGAATGGCACTATTTATAAAACCGCTTATTTGCACAAGTCAAATGAAAATTAAAACAGTTTATTTACATGTAACAATTGGAAATTAAAACAATATTCTGGTAGTACAACAAATAAAATGGATTATTTATAACAATTATGATTTAGTGAAAAGTCAATCTTTGTATGTACTCTACAAGGCGGTCGGTTTAAGATCGTAGCGTCGGTGTTGCAAGATATCGATGCGACGTGTTCTGCCTTCGCCGAGTTCTGCTCTCCTGTTGTATGTGATCGCGACAGTCGGCAGTAACCTCGAGATCTAGGGACGGACGCGTCACATGTAGCGGCCGTCGTGTGCGTAATTTATAT
Organism: Phrixothrix hirtus; assembly: GCA_024586415.1. NCBI lineage: Eukaryota > Metazoa > Arthropoda > Insecta > Coleoptera > Phengodidae > Phrixothrix > Phrixothrix hirtus. The sequence goes on from JAHWXV010429914.1 coordinate 7,069, forward strand.
AAGCAGTACAGGGGCGGACGTTCGGCATAGCGGTGCTAGTGAGTACTCGCGACCTTCCTCGTCACTCAGTATCGCTAAACGTCACGGCGTCTGGCGTCGTTTGCAGGTCGTTACATAGCAACTCACCTGCAGACGACAATATGTTGTCGGTGACAGGTAATCTCGGTACAGCGTAGTTGTGCCTCCCCTATTGGTACAACTCGACGCACAACGACGCTGACGTGTCCTTGGCGTTGGGCGCAAATAGTTTCCGAGCATTTACAGGTTCGGTACGGATAACGCAGGAAGCGCTCGCTCTCAAGGACCCCTGGTGTTATGTTATTCTATACTTCGGGCCGTCTCCGTTACAGAGCAGCTTGGAATGAAAAAAAGGTCTAGAATATGTAATTAGATCTCTAGTATACGGCGGATTCTTAATTTGAACAGTATTCAGGATTTTTGCATCTTCGGCGTGTCCACAAGACATCACGCAAAGATCGCTGCAAAATTTATTACAAAATAGCTTTATAGAAAAGCTTTTACTATCGTGGTTATACACAAAGACTGTCTTTTCTTTGCAAAAGCGTCTTATTTGTAGTTACATTTACATTCTCGTTCTTTATTCCTCAAACGCGATCATCTATGGTTTTCTCTGTCTACTATCTAATCAGTCAAGATAACAATACATTTGATTTGAAATATTTTCTTGTATAGCATGACGCAATGTAGCGTAATTATATTTAATTACCCTTCCCTTAATTAATTTATATTTGAATCATCAGATTCTTGTTATATTAATTGTTTCGGTTATCAACCCAATCCCGATTCAATTCGGATGGTAAATATCAAATCACTTATTTCGTAATGTTATGCAACTCCGGTTTACTTAATTTAAAGCTTAACTGCTACAGGTTTTTATTGGTCTATTTATTCAGTTTGGTGAAACTGTAAATGGACCAATTATTATTTATACAATTACTTTGTTTGTTTTTGTTTTAATGCACCCTTGAAGTTTATATTGTCTTTATTAAAGTTTTAATTACTACACTTCCAGAATTATGATTATTGCGTATACGTGTAAATTTTGCGAATTCGTTTAGATCGTGCTTCGCACTATTCTTACAGTTTTGCGAGAAACGTTACAATCTATGAGTAATAAAAGGATCATCAAGTTGGGATACAATAGACATTTTCTGGTAGTTTCAATCATTGTTTTTGACAGAGTGAGTTCAGAAGAGAATAGGAGTAAGGATTCATACCAGGCATTAGTTAAACGCTTGCAAAAAAAACTGACTGCAGCAAAGGGTCTTGAGGGTCTAAGGAGTGCATTGACAATATAAATGACAGAGCATGAAATTTGTTGAAACATATTGTTAATATGAAGGTATATAGAGTGAATGTTATTGATGGGATGACTCATAACATTTATGTTGAAGGTTAATTTGATAGTTTACATGGAAGAAAAAATTGTGAAAAATAGAGCAGTTGATATATAAAAAACAAAAAGCGAAAAGCAATTGATATTATAAGACACAAAGAAGCCACAGAATGTTGCCACAAGCTCGATTGAAAATAAAGTATGTAATAGACTTGACGAGTATTCAACCACGATGGGCAAAGCTACAAAGGAGCGAGGCGTGGTTCATCAACAGCTTGCTCAAAATCGGTGATTGTGAGCGCCACTGTTCTCTAGTTTAATGCTGAACCACAGGGTTAGTTTACGGGAAGCACCCTGTATGTAAAGATGTTTGTTCTAAATCTACTTTTAGAGCAGAGACAAGCACTGATACTGTAATATAAATGCGTTAGATGGTCTAGGCTGAACGAAATGTCACTAAACGTCGGAGATTAATAGTTGTGACTCCCCTGGTATATAAGGAAGTTGTAAATAGGTGCGCCAAGGATTGTCCATTGTATTTTAGTTTACTAATAGAGGTCACAGATTTGTTGAAAAGAGGAACAGAGAGATGGTTTACCCTGTATATAATAACTTATTATGAAAAGATTAATTATTTTGCCAGAATGTTCAGATTGTCAAATGAATGCCTTGTCGGCGTGCTTCACCTAAAGTTAATGATAGAAAACGGGCGCTTCAAGTAAACCACTCGGTATAAAAATAATGTTTAAGTAAATTGAATGTAAAATTAAGCAGCTTAAATTTAAATGCTTAACAACTGCCTGTTCTTAATTTTATGAAAGCTATTACTGCAGGCACTAATACTTTTTGGAACACTTTTGTCGCTGATATTTAGAACTTATCAGATCTTATTAAAATAAAACGAAAAATACACTAAACACATCTATAAAGTAACAAAATATGAGTTCATAGATTACATGTGTATAAGTACATCAATTTAACAATTAAATTAATTTTAAACTAGCACAATATCAATTCAAAATATAAAACATTAGCCTACAGAGGAGTTGCTTAAGTTATTTTACCAAATCGTTTACAATTCCACTCAGAGAAATTATGGTTGATAACAGGTATTTTGATTTATTAACGGAACCTGTTTGTCAACGAAATTGCACGAAATGGGACATTAATTGGGATGCGTAAGCATTTCGAACGAAAAAATGCAATAAACATTGATAAAATAAATTACAGGTACTTAGTAATTCAAAACAATACAAATAAATAAGTTGTGGTAATTTGAAGTACGTAAAAAAATTACAAGTTATGTTACAATGTTTTAACTAAATGTCGTTCAATTTCTGGAGGTGAGATAACTGTATTCTTGTCGATAGGTACAATTATTAATTTGCTAAAAAGAAGAAGCACTTCGCCTGCGAAATAAACAATCAATTCTCACAACCAGCGCTTCTAGTACTTTTTTAAGAAACTACACTTTGAGATACGGGAAAGCGTGAAATTTCTTGTTTAAACTGTAACACTCTGTATGTTACATGTAGTTGAATTATATTAAAGGACAAAGTTAAGAATTTATTAATTTTTCTTTTGAAAAATTTCCTTTATTATTTTAACTTTAATTTAACAGTGGCAACGCTGTATTTATATTTTTAAAACCATTACTATTTCTTTTTAGGTAATAACGTCAAAATTTAGGTTTTATTCCTTTAATTCATATAACGTGTGTTAAGTATTAAAAATAGAATGTCTGTTTTGAACTGATTGTTACCGATAGCATGGCTAGTGGGGAGATCGAGAAGCGCAGGGAGTGGACAGTCATCATTGGGCCTTGCTTATGGCAACATGTAATTCTTTACCTTTGTTCTCTTAAAAATTACCTTATCATTTTCTAAACTTTTAATTACCGAATTTATGTTCTCTTAAGAATTACCTGTCGCTGAAGTAAACCTTGGCTGGAATGTTTTGTTATCACTAATTTTTTTTGTTTTTCAGGGGTCTTTTCTAAATTTATTACATACCAGCCAGCTGATTTTGTTTGGGTGAGAGTGTCGTGAAGAGATGCTGTGAGACAACTCGTAAGATCGTTTCTTTTTTTCTTTATTGCTTCCAATTTGGTAAGTCAAACTTATTTACTATTTAAATTAAATTGTCGCATATACTACGACTGTTAATTTGTTAATTAAGGGCTTAGAGCTCGAAAAAATATTGAAGTCTATGTTAGCTCAATAATTGTTTCTACGAATTGATAAGCTCATAGAACTATCAAGTTTCTACGATTCTCTTTTATTTTAATTGTAGGAATTATTTTTGCAAACTTCAGCTTGCAAGGATAATGTCCACTTAAGTTCATATCTTCGACTGATTTATCAAATTGTAATCTGAGCAAATGTTACTGTGTCTATTGAAGTTGCTCTCAAGTATCTCCCGACAATTGTCTGAAATCAGCTACAATTTTAGAAATTTTTCAAAAAGGTGTTATTTTCAAAATTGGGATTTTACCTTTCATTCATTATAATATTTTATTTGGCTTAGAAATTTCAACAGCAAATATTTTTTATTATCTTATTGTTCTCTTTATGCAACAAATTGCTTTCATTAATTTTAGAAATTAAATTTAAACATTAACTTGTATTATAAATCTAAGGACTTGAGTAACTTTAACGGAAACTGCTTCACACTTCTTGTTAATTTATTTTCTTGTAAAATTGACTTGGTCAAGCTTACTTACTTGTCTTTTTGTACATTCCTAACTGTTGGAACCTTCAACATATTTAAGAAATTGATTCTTGCAATATTACAGTACTGGCTGCATTCAAATGAAACTACTGCTGATCAACTACCTGAAACAAAAGCTGTTCTACACCCGATGAGCGTGGTTTGTTTGACCGTATTTGTATCTCTTCGATTACTTTCCGAATCGTCCAGCAGTTGCGATGCTGTTTTGGTAACAATTAGCGAATCAATTATTATTTTGTGTAATTTATCAGTAAATATTATTATATTACTTTCAATCAAATGTCAAACTCA
>JAHWXV010429931.1:0-12023 GCA_024586415.1 Phrixothrix hirtus
GTAGATGAAGTTACGAACGAAATGTTAAAGTATGGCAGTATGCGACTAGGCGAATGGTTGTGCAAACTATTTAATACTTGTGTTCAATTAGCAAGAGTGCGAGAGGACTGGAAGAGTGCTATGATCGTGCCTCTGTACAAAGGCAAAGGTAGTAGACATGAATGCAAGAACTATAGAGCTATAAGTTTATTAAGTGTAGTTGGGAAGGTGTTCGGTAGAATTATAATTGATAGAATTCGCATAAATACTGAAAGAAAGATATGGGATGTACAAGGTGGGTTCATGCCGGGACAAGGGCGTGTGGATCAAATGTTTAGACCGCAGCAAATGGCTGAGAAGTGTTTGCATGTTAATGAGAAAGTGTATTATACATTTGTGGATTTAGCGAAAGCGTATGATAGTGTCAATAGATGCAAGTTATGGGCAACTTTGACGGAACATGGCGTAAAAGGAGAACTACTGAATGCAGTAAAAGCAATGTATGATGAAATCAGAGCATGCGTGAGAGTAAACGGTACAATTAGTGATTACTTTGGAATGAGCAAGGTGTGAGACAAGGATGTGTGATGTCTACTTGGCTGTTTAATATATTTATGGATAAATGTGTGAGAAGTGCATGTGAGGACTTGAGTGGTATAATTATAGGCGGCGAAGATGTAAAACTGTTGATGTATGCAAATGATGCAGTACTAGTAGCTAAAAGCATGAGCCAAATGCAACGAACGTTGAATAAATTTCTAGAAGTGAGTGAAAGAATGGATCTGAAAATAAATAGTGGTAAAACAAAGGTAATGGTTTTCAACAGGAATGGTGAAAAGGAAATATGTCAGCTGAAGCTGGGTAGCGAGATAATTGAACAAGTGAATAAGTTTGCTTACCTTGACAGAATGTTTGCAAATGATGAGCGAATAGACAGTGAAATTGAAAACAGAGTGAATGCAGGCAGGAGAATAATTGGCAGTATGTGGTCAGTAACCAATAATGAGCAATAAAGTATGGAAGCAAGGAAGGCTGTGTACAATTGTGTATTTGTTCCAACTGTTTTATATGGCAGTGAGACTTGGGTATGTCAGAAGAACCATATGAGTAAAATAAACGCCGTAAGTATGAGGTACCTAAGAGGTGCATGTGGCAAAACGAGACGTGACGGAGTAAGGAACGAATGGGTGATGGATACGTGCCAGCTGAAGGAGACACTGCCCGAACTGTACAAAAGAAGTGCGTTAAGGTGGTTTGGACATGTGCAACGAATGAGTAATGAACGCTTAACAAAGAGAATATATGGGACAGGTATGAATGGAATACTAGGTAGGGGTAAACCGAGAAAAGGTGGTTGGATATGATTGAAGAAATTGTAAAAGGAAAGATAATAAAGAGCGCAAAGAGTAGGAGAGCTTGCCAAAAACGTTGTATGAATTTAATGGAAGCAAGGACAGAAAGGAATCGAGAAAAATAGTGAATGGGTGATAGTAGTGATAGTAGGATTGGTAGGTAATAGTGGGCTAGTGTGGATATTGTAGAGTGCTGGGAGTTTAGGTGGCGGGCGGTGGTAGTGAGACGGGTTGTTGTATAGGTGCATGTAGTGGTTGTGAAGGTGGAGGCTTTATTGGATTTTGCCTACTCCCCTTAGGGAATAGCGTGATAGGGGTGGTAGTAGTAGTAGTAGTAGTATTGGAAGACATTTTACAATTACGTAGAGTAAACCCAGTCTTGGAGTAGGCTGTTCGTGTAATAGATTTGATATGATTGATACAATGAAGTTTACTGTCAATTATAACACCTAAATCCACAACAGCAAAGCAGCGAGATAATTGGACACAGTTAACGGCATAACTAAACAACATTGGTTTGCTTTTACGTGTAAACGTAAAAATTTTACATTTTGAAATATTTAATGACAAAGAGTTACATTTACACCAGTCCGATATGAGATGAAGATTTTCTTGTAATAGAAGGTAATCGCTAAGGTTAAGAATTGAGGAATACATTTTAAAATCACCGATAAACGATAATTTACTACAAGTGAATGGTTTCCACACCATGTAGCCTCTTTTATTTTTTGATGTAGTTCTCTATCGCTATGCTCCACTTCAGGTTGTTTTACTTCATCACATTTTCTATTAGCCAGTTTTCTTCAATTTTTTTTTATTTTAGCACCTACTTCAATGTTTATCTTTTAAATTTTTGCGATCTCTTCTTCTCCTATAACGTGGCATATGTCATCCATACTTATCTTAAAGCACATTAATTAACAAAACAAATAATTAAATATATTTTCAAGAACACAATTAACTTGACTACAAATGAAACCTGTAGTATGCAAAATCTTTTTCAACAAATCCTTTCTAATACAATTATGATTAAAATATTTTAAAACGAAAATAGTCAAAATCGGGTTAGGTGTATAACTAAATCCTCAATTTAGATTATTTATTAAATTTATCAAGACTTGTAACGCATATAAGATGTCATTTCAAATTATTGGAATAATAATTTTGTTTTTATTTGCCATGGTTTCAACTCTGAGTGCTCCACTTTTTAAAAACATGAAACAAAGCATCTGGGCGGTATTCACAGTCGTCTATACAAATAAGCTTTATTGCGGTTTTGCTTTGAAAATGATTTAAATGTGGTGAAATCTACAAGCATCTGCGAAGAGGAGAACTAAAATGCGAACAAAACACCCGAAGGTGTTTTAATTGACATTTGTTTGTTATTTAATTTAAATGCTTTTACATGTGGGTTTCTAAGTTTTCTGCAATTTATATTTTTGACATTAATTAAAAATAATTATAAATATTTAAATGACATTAACCAATTTTATACCACCACAAGAGGTACAAAAGTTATAACTCAATAAAATTTAGCTCATCACAAGAGTTTTCATGTAAACTTTAATACAGTACCAGTAATTTTCAATAACAATTTTACAGTGCATTACTTTTAACAAATATTTATTCAAACATAAACTTTGGAATTAATTTTATTAAAGGTGTATCAGATGATGTTCACTGTAATTAATTAGATACATCTGAACAAGGCATCGTTCAATTCCGATGCGTACAGATGATTTTGCTAATCTTGAAAACCGCATGATATAGTCAGTATATACGAAGATCAGTATTTTGTTGGTAATATGCACAAAGACTTGTTTATAAAAAATAATTTTTTGTTCGTGCCTAATAGATACTAATTTAACATTGATAAAATTATAGTTTAGTATATCGAAAAATTGAAATTTTTATAGTATCTTTCTGAAAAAAACCAATTAACTTTAAAAATTATTGAAAAGGAGTGATAATAACGTGTTTTTGTGAAAATTTGTAATACTTAATGGTAATGAATTCGCTAATGAATTCTAATAGTTTTTGCATTCTTTACAAGGACTGCATTAAAATTTGATTTGGATTTGGATACCGAATTTTTGTCTGAAGTAAAGTTGAAGTACAATTTCCATTAAAATTGTTTACACAACGATAAAAGATACTCATCCTCGAATCCATTTTTTGCAAACCAGCATTTGCGACAACTTTTATAAATTTGTTTAAGTAAATGCTTATGCTTCTTACTCAAATGAATTTTATGACATTTGACTAATTTAAAATAAAAATGTCATTTTGATAACTAAGCCATTCAATCACTGAAATAAGTTTGCAAGGGTACTTGAAATTCTATTAAGAAATAAAATAGAAAATATCGTGTATATAAAACACATATATCATTTTATTCTAATTGAAGCAAGTCATAGTCTATTTACACATCTGTTCCCGTTTTTAGTGGAAATGAACATTTTACATACATACTGGGCGATTCACGGTAGACACGGCGGTGCTTGGTCCTCCCTCTTTAAAAAAATTAAAATTTGTTTCTGCGATTATATGCAGAACTATGCGAGCTACATCGTAAAAATACTTTACAACGTATACAGGGCAATCCTTGCAATCGTAGCGGATTAAAACTATTTTTTTTTAAATTGAGTGGTATAACTTTTTGCATGCATGAATTTTTTTATAGGAAAATAGTTTAATTTTACTATCCAATAGGAGTGCATCGAAAAAATTAAGAATTATTAAATAAAAAGTTAGTATTCTCTAATTGCAAATAAATTCTGTAATTTGTTGATGCTGTTATTACGTGGCCGTTCACCAACATTTTAAATAGCTTTGTTAAATAGTGCTTTATTGTAGGTACTGTAATGTACCTATGCCACTGAATCTAATTTGCTTATTTGTAAATAATTAGTTAAGTAATTTTTATAGTATAAACTACATTAATTGTATATATTTAAATTATTTAAAATCATGTATTTGGTTGAATTCTAACAGAACATCCTGTATATATTTGATTTAATTATTACTTATATAATTACCGAGCATTTAACCGATTATCATGTTTATTTACTATTAATTACCGTTGAATTTATTAATATTAAGATTAGGTATACATATTTTACAGTTTTTTGTATGAAATAATAATCTAACAGTTCAAGATTTTTAACCTAAGTCAATAAAACATTACGTTTGTGGGTGAATGGGTCTGAACTCTGTACATAAACAACATGAACGGCCCGGACAGTTTAGATAAACATACGTTACTTTCAACCATTAATGGATATTCTTACATTATGTAAATGAATCTAATTACCTTACGTTAATTAAATTATAACTTGTTCAGCTAAGGATTAATTTGTTTTAATAACCGCCATATTATGTATAACTTTGATTTTTGTTAACTCATGTAACTAAGCCTATACAACTGTTTTTATTAATTACTTTTAATTAGAAACAGTCCCGTAAATGTTTGTTATTACTGTTTCAAGCGCATTAAGTCGCGCATTCGATGGTATATTAATTAAGTGTGAAATATGTTAAATAGGCAAATTAAACTACAAGAAAGCTATTTCTCCTTGAGGTTACAGATAACCATTTCATATAAAAGCTCGAATTGTAAGGTGGAACTTTAGAGTGTGTTCTACCGCCATTGCTTATTGAACAACTCATCGAGTAATTTAATTTGATAAACCGAATATTATAGGGTATAATTCACCCCATAATCTAGCGGAGAATTAGTTCTATTCGTAAAGTAAACTTAGAAATTATTAAAAATTGCAAATCCGTAATATTTTGATTACCTTACATAATTAAAATTTAAAACAAACGAAATAAACGTATTTTAATACATGCCGCACAATTCCAGAATTTAGAAGGAACGAGACGCTCTGTAAACAAAGTACGATATCCCACGAAGAGACCACGAGGATTGTTTGTCTGCCCTTTTAGTTTTTGAAATTAATTAATAAACCAGAAATATCCTATTCCGTTTGGGTAAGGATTATTTAGTCAGACACTCACCGAGTTGTTGAAAACATTCCGGTTCCCGTCTGAAAAAGTGTTGGCACGGTCTCTCGATCTATGCAGTGATACAACCCGTTTGGTCGGTGTCGCTCCGCTTCCTCTAAACAAACCTAGGTCGAGCATAAATAATCTGGCACCAAACAATAAATACCTAATTAAAATACACACGTGAAACAACACTTTTAAAAGGATTATAACCGTTAACACCAAACAATAAACAATTGCCAACTTGGTGGTCCTGATCCGTTGGATCGATCAAATCAATTGTAAATAATAGCAGAAAAGTGCTCTGGAACGACATCTATGTTCCGTAATTAAAATAGAAGCGGCTATCAACTAATTTTAAAAGGTTTACATCTATAATAAAATTCAAATGTTGTAGAATTTAGTTGATTATGTTTAATAAATGATTTTTCTGTTATAGTCTTATTACTAATTATACAAACAATTAATAAAGGATAATATTACAAAGGTAATATAACCACAGTTCATGTAAATAGTTACAAATACAAGAATAAATAAATGTCAAAGTGGAACACAGTTTAAAATATCATGAATTAAAAATTAATTCCAAATAGTTTAAATTAGAATAAAGTACATTTACAGTGCTTCATAATTAAATACAGATAAAAATAACATTTTAAAAGGTGTACATCTAACTCGTTAAGAAGCAGAAAGGTGCACCTAGCTTACAAGTTATAACTTAATTAAAACCAGAAGTGCTAATAGAACTAATTACAATAAAACTCATGACACAAATGCATATACAGAGTGTAAAAAACCTTGTAAATAAATTCTAAAGTGTACATAAATAAAGTTAGTTTTAGATAGTTTCCGCAAAATCTAATGTACATTCCTGGCCCAAATTCCGACTTAAGAGCTAAATCTGGGGCTATCTTAAAACTGTTCAAGTATCCTGGATATAAGTTTTAATATTAAAACCGAGCACGTTACAGTACTTAAGTATAACTTTTATTTAATAATACGTATAATTTGTAATAAAATTTCTATAAATATGATGTATACATAAATTTAAAATTAGTACACCTCCATGCACGTTTAGCATTATTTAATTTTTAATCAACAGCCGTGATTTGTAATAAAAGGAGAAAAAGTAGGTAAAGGTAGCAAATTTATAATAAGTCTAGACCCACTACATATATAACGTTTCATTTCGAATTTTACGTATTACGTACATACATCTCTTGAACATATTTTGGTCTGTTATACCCATTAAAATATAAAATGCATAATATGTTATTGGTGTAAGAAAACATGAGTTGTGAAAAATATATGCACTACAATCTCCCACAACTTGATGTTTCGATTTTAGCTATAACCATAAAAATAAAGAGGTTTATTAACTCCATACATTACAAAAAGTATCTTGGCGACTAACATGGCTTTTGTAACTTTCACAAATGAACTGTTGCTGGGGGTACTTGAGGAGGAACTTCAACTGATGGTGCAATTTTTGGAATATCTCGTTACTCTGCAACTTCCACAGGATTCTCGTGCCTGATGAAAATTTCTTCTAATTTTATAGGAATTTCCATTTTACTTTATGCTGAAATGTGATTTCATTTTTTAGGTTTACATTAGATTTTATAATCTAATTTGGTATAGCAGATTTTGTATTTTCTAACTATTGTTCCAAATTTCCAAATTTTTTCAGCGTATCAGCGCACTTGGGCTCTCACTCCCTCTTTGAATTCTTAAACTTGGGGTAGGTTGGCCGATTTCTTATTAGATTTTCTTGATAGATGTAATGCACGTAGTTTAATCTAAATATTCCGTCCTAAGTAAAGTTCTGTTCTATCGGAGTAATATTTCTTGCAATTTCTATGTTTTGGGATTTAAATATTCCACTCGGCAAGGCCATTTACATCAGGGTGACCTGGTATAATAAAATTTTAGAAGATACTATTTCATATGCGATATTTTTGAAATGTACCACAGCGCAAAATTGTAATACTGTCTGATACCAAAACACAGTTCCTTTACTTCGGCCTACTTAGACTTTGAGTAAACTAATATCAGGAAATTGCAACCATGAAAAGATCCTGCGAATCCATGTGGACTCGTTCGAAATATTTCCTTCGTAATGGTGATTTTGGAGGATTTTTCTTGACGAGGAGTCAAATTTCGCATTTGTATATAAGATTTCAATGTCTTAGTCGATGTACCCCCAATTTCAATACTTACGGACCAACTGTTTTATTTAATAATTTGTATATGTGTATGATGTAATCCTTTTAGTACTTTTGGAAACTTTCATTGGTAAAACTACACTATGTACTTTGAATATTATTCCATTTTGTTTTCAATAAAAAATTTTATTTGCATATATTTGGAACTCTAATGGGCTCTCCGGTTAAGTTCAATTTTGACTCAAATGGACCTTTATGATTTGATTTCGGTTTATTTATCATTTTTAAATTTCTCAGTGATTTAATTTGCGGTGCTTCACTAGAAAAATTGATGCTATTATTAACACGTTTAACTGGTGTAATTTTAATATTAATTTTACCCTAGAATATGAGAATACACAAGCATCTTTAGATGTGAAATTAATTAGAGATGAAAATAATCGAATAAATATAGATTGGTTTATTAAACCTACTAGTTACCCTAGTAGAAACTTTGTGTTAGTAAAATATTTAAATTTTAACTGAACATGAAAATGTGAACAGTGTCAATATTTACAAATATTTCAATATGGCCCTGATATTGGGTTAATATCTAAATATTCGTAGAATATCAAAGCAACGGTGAATTTATATTTCAATATTTATTTCCATAATTTAGATATTGACTTTTTAATATTCATTCACTAATATTTATAAATATTTAATCAATATTTAGATATTTATCCATTGATCTCATATAGTATTAATATTTAATTCTGATATTTAGATAGCACTAATTTTTAATATTAAAACAAAAATCATTATAAATACTTAACCTATATTATAGGCATATTATTGATCTGATAGTGTAATAAAAGTTAAACATGCTGTATTAACGATTATTTAAAGTTTAAATTGCTTTTATGTATAAATTATTTTAATTAAGTGATTCTGATAAAACAAACGTACGAAACGTTGGAAAAATGATCTTTGACACTGGGCCATGTCAATTTTTGGAAAATTATAAAAGTTTTGTCCATCGCCATGAGGGGATTCATGATAAAACCGCTTACGTCGATGAGTAAAATATTGACAATTTGCCAAAAAAGGATACAGTCCAATTCCGGAAGTCGGTCTTGTTACATTAATTCTGGCGGTCAAAGCAAAATTATTTTCACTATAACGGAAGGAACCCGTTTAGCGCCAGAAGAAGGGTTTATAGGATATTACTTTTCCGTAAATAGCTGGATGCTCTGGCCACGCCAGTGAAGATAGAGTGAGTTCTACGATAACGATGAAGCTAAATTAAGCTAAAGTCAGAAATGATTGGCGATTGTCAAAAATCGGGGAAAAAGTCGTGATAATGGGTGCCACTTTATTTTACACGTCACTTGATTAGATGTTAATCAAATTAGGCAACAAAGAACTCTTTTTCAAAACCTATAGGTCAAAATTGCAATGGCATACTAACTATTTAATTGTTTACTGCACATAACTGGATTGGTACTTCTAGTCAGTTTAAGTTAGGCTCACAATTTAAATTGTTTTACTTACTTATGTCTAACGTTTTCCTGTAAGAAAGTTATGATTATTACTTCTAAGGATGTTTATAACCGTAAAATAGTAAAAACGTCTGCACTAAATAACTTCCTTATAATAATATAATAATAAAAAGGCAGTAAACGGTATGAGGTTCTTAGGAAACTTTTAAATGATAATGAACAGAAATTCTTTAATGGAAAAAATGTTCAGAATGTTTACCATTTTGCTCCAAACACAGATCGACTCACCTTGCAAAAGATCTAATTCCTGAAGAATAGCAGGGGTGGTACGTCTAAGGGACTACTTTATTCGCTACGCCATGTTTGTTCTAGTTCTAGCTGCAGGGATATTAGATTAGTGGATTCGTTTCTTGAAGTAGATTTGTAATACTATAGATATTTATATTTTTTCAAGAACTTTATATTCTCTTTATTTATTTATTTATAGCCAATATGGAGATTCCTATTTAGGTAATTTTTCTTCTTTAATTGCTTTTACGTGAATATTTATTAGTTTTTTTACATTGATTTCCTTTAATTTTTATGTTTTTAATTATTGATTATTTGGTTTATTTAAATAGTTTATTAAAATTTTAGCTTATGGTGCTAAAGATTAACTTAGGGTGATTTAGATTATTATTTGTATACTTGTTTTTATAATTATTTTTTCTTTCGTTTTAGATTGTATTTTTTAATTTCAGGTTATACAATAATTTGAGAATTTAGAGTTTTAAATTTGAATTCGATTAATTTATATATTTCTTTTTTATTTGATTGAATGTCTTTAATATTTATAAGATTTGTTTTATTTATTTCTTCTATGATTTGTTATTATACAGAAGAGTATATGAATGGTGATTTAAATTTAGAACGATTCATTTTTTTAATTATTATATTTGTTATTTATATATTAATCTTAATTGTTAGTCCTAACTTAATTATAATTATTTTTAATTATTTTTACAGCTTTAATAAATCGTGTAGGAGATGTCGCTGTATTATTTAGAATTGCTTGAATATTTGACTATGGAAGATTTAATTATGTTTCTTATTTAAATTTAACGTTTTATGATTTTGATATATTTGTTATTAGGGTTTTTATTGTTTTTTCTTCTTTAACAAAGAGAGCCCTGATTCCCTTTTCTTCTTGACTTCCAGCTTCTATAGCTGCTCCTATACCTGTATCTTCTCTTGTTGATCTTCTACATTAGTTACTGCTGGGGTTTATTTATTGATTCGTTTTTGTTCTTGTTTCTCTTACAAGGTTTTAAGAGTTTTGTTGTTTATTTCTTTAACGACTATATTTATTTCTAGAGTTAGAGCTAATTATGAGTTTGATTTGAAGAAAATTATTGCATTTTCTACTATAAGTCAATTAGGTTTTATAATTAGAATTATGTCTTTAGGTATAGTTGATTTAGCTTATTTTCATATATTAATTCATGCTTTATTTAAAGCGTTGATGTTTATATGTGCTGGGTATTTAATTCATAATATATCTGGGTGTCAAGATATTCGTTTTCTAGGGGGGTTTATTTTTCTTTATGTGGAATACCATTTTTATCTGGATTTTATTCAAAATATTTAGTTTTGGAAGTTATATCTATAGGATAATTTGATTTTTTTGCTTATTTTATATATTATTTTTGTTCTGGGTTAATTGTTAGGTGTTCTTTTCGTTTATATTATTACTTAATTCAAGATAATTGTAGATTGAGAAGAATTTTTTTTATTAATAAGAATGAAATTATGTTAGGTTCTATATTAGTTACAGGATGATTTTTCAATTGGGTAGTTTTTCTCTCTCCTTATTTTATTTGTCTACCAATTTATATAAAGTTAATAATTTATTTTTAAATTGCGTTTGGAGGTTTTATTGGATATCAATTTTCTTTTTATTCTAAAGAATTTGATTTGATTCATAAATTAAGTATTTATAATAGGCTGTTTTGTTTTCTATTTTTAATTTATCTAATTTATCTGTTTTTAGATTTAATAAATATTTTATTGATATTAGAGATATTGGGATTTAACTCTTTCCCACAAAAAATAATCCATTGGCGTTAAGTTCGGTTACCTTTAAGTATAAAATTTAATAAAATAAACAAAAACCAATTATTTAATATTACAAACTTTGCCTCCCAATTCACATATCAGGAAATTGTTGAGCTATGCGTTGCCTGACAGATGTGTTGAAATAGACTGTTGCACTATTCAGCTGAAGTCATATCTAATTCCGTATAAGGTTAGGAAGATATTTAGTCTAGTGTGGAAAATCGCTTCTTAAGAAATTTAAGAAAATTGTTCCTGGTACACAATTTTCAAAAAGTAAGGACCAATCATAAAACCATGCACTATTTCACCCCAAACTTTGATACTGCATTTGCGTTAATAATTACTGATTTGAATTCTATGGGGATTTTGGGTATTATAAAAATGTCAATTATGCCTATTTACAAAACTATTTCTGGAAAACATGCGTTCATCAGTAAATAGCATACATTTTAACAAATCCTCGTTTTCTGGTGTTGACGACAAATGTTTATTCTTTGTTCAAAATCATCTTCGGCAAGTTCTTGATGTAGCTGAGTATCTTATGGATAAAATTTAATTTGTTTATTGCATTTTCCTACGGACGACTTTTTTATTTCTAAATCCGTATATAACTGCCTTATACTATTTTCCAGATTTTCTACAACCGCAAGAGCAATTGCTAATTGGTTTTCTTCATTTAAAATCGTTTTTGTTCTAGCTATCTTTTCGTACACTACACTTCCAGTACAATCGTTCTTTTAGATTTCTTAATATTCTATTACTAGGATGTCTCCCATCCGGATATATTTGCGAATTAACTTTCGAGCCGAAAATCAGTTCCCATAGTATTGTAACGAAACTATGCAATTGTTTTTATAATGTTTATTTATATTCACTTAATTCTACACTTATTTATAAATAACTATGTACACTAATTTATTTTAAATATTTAATTATTTATTTTA
>JAHWXV010430036.1:0-10281 GCA_024586415.1 Phrixothrix hirtus
ACTTTTAAAACTCTTAGACAGGATTGGTTAAAACGACTTTGCACAAATTTCATAGTCATGGAAACGAAAAATTATAAAAGATCCTGCACCACCAGAAATCGACGTCTTTGAGTTCCAGCTTCAATTCAAGTGTTGTAAGTCCAGTGCAAGATAAAGAAATTGACTAGTTGATAAATTGTTCTTGGTATTTTAATTACCAATACAAGTCCAGCAAAGACGTCATTTCCAAAAACAGCACCAGGCAGTAAAAATTCACTTCCCAAGACCAAGACCAGATCCAGCAAGGAAAGCACACAATAATCCGAATTTGCGAGATTGATAAATGTCACATTTACTACAGAAAATTGAACATCATGTAAGTGAAAATTTACAAACATTATTAAACCAGTAAAGAAATAAAAATTTTATTTGTGTTCATTTAAATAATTTTAACAAAACTTTAAATTTTATTATATTTTGCTAAGTTGCTAACATTACGCCGAAAATCACATAACAAAGGTTAACGGCCTGATATTAGAAAAATTGATAATCATTAGTTTTAAAATTTCATTTTTAATGAAAAATTTGTGCATATGTATGTATATCGTTCATTTATATTTGATATAATAAATATTTGTTCAAACTTTAATCTGGTTTTAGCTCATGCAATTAACATAAATATAAATATGCAAGGTAGAGTTAGGATAATCCCTTGTAATCTTTAGAACAACAAATTGACAGGTGGAAACCACCTTTAAAATACAAAATTTTATAAACAGTTTAAATATTACATATGCTGCATTGTTTAAAGTTAATGCACACTATTCGATTAATTATTATTAACAGACCAAGAACAATGCAGTAAACAACAAATATAGTAAGGTAGATCATTAATATATATTAAAAATAATATGAAGCCCAATACCGAACACTGTATGTGGCATCCCATGTATATTATTTAAAGTAGCAGAAAATGTGTTGTTAAACTTCAAAGTTTGTTGACGATTAGTTAAGTAAGTCATAATGAATGAAATGTTTTAGGACTGAAATTATAAAAGTAAAGTTTGCTTAGTAAAACTTCATGTGACACATGCTCAAATGATTGAATAATTTGGTAGCAGAGCTGACTAAACTACTAGTTTTTGATTTATTTGGAGTTCTTTAAATTATGGAATAGTCTTGAACTGCTATTAGAATTATTTCTTTAAAGGAGAATGTGTATGTGTTAAATAGCATTAATACTGTGCATTATCTCTATTGAGATTTATAATTATTTTTAATAAATTTGTCATTGGTCTCTACTTTGATCCTTTTTATTGCATTTTTGTATTTATGCTTGAAGCTAGATAACATATTCTTTAGTTAATATGTTGATTATAATTTGTAGGCAACAACTAAGAATCTTATTTTGTATTAAAAATATATTAGCAGGGACCCCCTTCTAGAAGGACATAAAATTCCCTGACTTTTCCAGGTTGTTCCTGATTTTTACCACTTTCTGTGGGTACTCTTTTAAGGTTATAAACATTAATCAATGGTTACTTTATAGAGACCTGTTATGATGAGAGACAGATATCTTGTAAAAGTGAACCCGGCTACTAAAAGTATTTTTAACACTTGTACATTAAATTTCATATTTTCGCATAAATATTATGGTAATTTTGAATATGAAAATGATTACCAAACTATTATTGCTCTCCACATTTATGTTTTTCTTACGTTTTACATTAATTGTAAATAAGCTCTAAGTAGAAAAATTTATTGTTTATTTCTGTCTACACGTTTATTTGAGTTTTGTTAGTTAAATAAATTAAACTGCTAGACTAGATACTTTAATGACCATTTTACCAGAATGATAGTAATTTATAAACCGTTTATGCTATTTATTAACCGTATACACAAATAATTTAAATTCCGATTAATGCAACCAACCAATGACTAACAAAAACAAGCAGCCGGAAGGAGTCACCCCATAATTCACGCAATTATTTGTTCATTTTCAAACATTTTAGTGTTTTTTGCAAAGGGATTATAAGGTTTTCATTACCGTGTAATGTTATATATATATTTACATTCTACTAAAGTAAAAATTATTTCATGTTTTTTATAAATGAATTTTTTTGCCAGAATCATTATAGAATTCCATGACATTTACCAATTTTTATTAAATTCCCTGACTATTCCATGACTTTTGGAATGTTTACAAAATTCTCTAACAATTCCAGGTTTTCCAGGTAAAGGGGAACTCTGATTAGTAACTAATGACTAACTATTTAAAGAAATACTTTGTAATGCAAATGCTCTGTTTATTTTTTTAAATAGGCAGCTTTTCTTAAGGTCGCTTTAGAGTTCACAATTTCTAATGCTGCAGCAATTTTTACAGTGTATGCACAATATTGTTAATTTGATCAATTATAGCAATTTGTGACACTACTATACATACCTGATTACAATAATTCCTGAAACTTTGATTGACACCGGACTACATATAAAACAATATCTCTGTTCACATACTTTCAAGTCTTGATTAAGTAAATCAAGAATTTAATGTGTTCTTATAAAATCCAACAAATCTAAGTTTGAAAGAGGTTGAAGAATAATCAACATGTTGTTAATTAAAAATGTATACAGAACTTGATGCAATATTAACAACCTTTTAAATCTAAATGAACGCTATCAGTAATAAAATGCAAAATTTTGAAGAATATTTTGAAAAATTTTAAATTGTTAAAAATTCTTTAAAAAGACTTTGAACAAGTAATTATTAATAATTAATGATTAGTTTATTGGTCCGTCTTTCCATCTTCTATTAAATTTTACTGTCTAGAATAAACATTATTAGTAGGTATTATTCTTCTTTTGAATCTTTGTACTTACGTTTAAGGTTGTCATAATGCAATGTAAATCCTGGACAGTACCTCCTTAAACTAAATACCAATAGAGTCACTTTTCCTGTAATTGTCCAGGATTTATGTTATAATATGGTAAATCTACTTACATCACAATTTCTATCAGTATGAACAAATATAGAATATTTTCTAATGAAATCAGCAACTAGTTTTATAATATTATCAAAGATTAAGGATGTACAAGGAGAGATCCCCACAAGGATATTAAATTAGGATGAAGTAAAAGTGCACCACTAAGATAAAGGACGTTTTGTTTGTGTTTGGAATGTATTTTACTGATGATCTAGTAGTTGCAAAAATTCTACATGCTGTTTTGTATGAAGCGAATAAGTTACTGTAAAATATTTATAAACTGTACTGGCTAAACTAAATATTACATGACATATACCAATTAAAAACCTAAAAAGAAGCTGTTGAAATTGAAACGAATATATCCATCCCTAGTTGCACTACTGATTTAAATGGTCGAGATCATTAGTGTTACTTATCAGAAAACAAATATTTTTAAAGAGTGATCCTTCTTTATAAATCTCTACCCTTTGATATTATTATTTTAATGAAATTTATAATCGTTTCTGTCAAAAATAAGAACACTAGCATAACTCAAAACTTCATTGTAATTATGTATTACTTTTATTTTTATTTCAAATACCACAAATAAACATTTATTAAAAACATCAATATAACTTTATCTTATTTTAATATTTCACAAATAATCACAAGTGATACATGGGAAACCAATTTGATTAACACAGTTTTAGCATCAAAAATGCAACTTATTTTCTATCATTTACTTTTCCATTGTGTATAATAAAAAAAACATACAATTTGTCCATACTAACTGTACATATTGCTTACATCGATCCAAGTATCCACCAATAAACTATAAATAAGGTAATTAACAAGTAAACAAATTTAATATAATGCTCCAATAGTTTTAATAATATTTATATAAGATAAAAATATAAACACATCAAACAAATTTGAAATAATTGATACAAAAGCCTAAAATACAATACAGTATAAAATTAATAAGAAAAAAAGATAAGGACAGTAGGTACTTCACAATATTAAAATTCTTAAACTCTACAATACACCCATAGTCCAATGCAGAAATAAATAAGAGTGATTCACATTTGATTAATAAAGCTGCATAGTAAATAAAGGACAAAGTAAGTAAAAATGTGTAGGAATTTCAGTTAACAAATTAAATGTGAAATAGTGAAAATTAGGTATCTAGAAGCTTTAACCGTCACAGTAAAATTTTACAAATGAATACATCATACCATATTCCTAGATAGCAAAATGCAAACGTTTTAGAAAAATTTACTACATCCATAATCAACATGAAATATATAATTAATTGTAATTAAGTCCAAATCAAACTGTTCGAGAACTCAAAATAGAATTCATCTGTTTTAACTACATTCCAAAATTCCGTTCTTATATTACTTCTAAAAGTGGCTTCACAGAACTGATTTGTTATGCACGACAATAAAATTTTCACAAATGATACGATACATGAGGGTTGCCTTTTATGTATTGTGAAGAACCAATAAAAACAAATGTTTATGGTTTGAAACCATTTTATTGTTTTTCAAAATAGTCTCTGTGATGGTCAAAACATTTTTACATATTCATAGTATTTTTTTCATAACATGGGTTTTGAATGTCTCTTCCGGCCGCAAAACTCGTTTTCCATGCTGATGCTGATTATTCTTCATGTGCAGAAACAAAACGAAATTTTAAGAGCTCAAATTAGGACTATACTATGGATGACCCATCAATTCGATGTTTTAAATGCTCAAAAAGCCATGTGTGGATGATCGCATTGCCGCCAAACATTTGTTTTTCTCATTTCTCCGAAGAATTCTGGCAAACAAATAATTGTGTATCATGTCTAGCTTTTTTGATAAAACAGGTGACCATTTGCTTCGAAGTGCTTCGAATAGGAATAACCTTGGTTGGATGGGCTCAACTTGGAAGACCCATACCCTTAACTTCTGTTTATTTTTGGGCTCACATGCCTATATCCAAGATTCATGATGAATCTGTGACAATATTGTAAACAACTTTTGAAGTACCACAATCATATTTCTTTTGACTAATCGACACAAGCACCTGTTTTTTAATGACTGTTAACTTATGTGGAATCTCACGTACACCCAGATTTTTCACAAGTAAATGGATACCTGAATTTCACAATAAATCATATGACTGATTGTGGATGGTCTTCTTTAAATTCATCTACCAGCGAACTACAACCATCATTAAGTTCATTAAACCAACAATATACAGTAGTCCTATGTGGGGTTTCATCACCAAAATTCGAAGTAAATTGGTCGACACACTGTTGTTTAGATAATCCACATCTAAAATCGTAAAACTCTTGGCATAAAAATGATCACCAGTTAATTCCATCTTTTAGGAATTTTAACTTAAGGGTCCATTCGAGTAACAATGTAACCCAATATATATTATTTTAAATATTTATAATTATTAGCAGTTTCACATGCAATTTTAAAAAAGAAAGTTTGTACTACTATTGTACTTATTAACATCTTTAAAAAAGCCTTTTGACTAGTCTCTTAAATTAATTACCTTAAGAATAACTTAAAATAATGCTTTCATTTAAAAGCATCTGTATTTCTGAAAATGTTCTTAAGGTTATTAATTAAAGAGTTTAATCAAGAGGCTTACTTAAAAATTTCATATAGTACAATGAGGATACAAACTTTTTTAAATTGCATACAAAAGTGCTAATAATTTTATTATTTCCAATAATGTATGTGGCGTTGCCTTGTTATTACAACAGACCCTTAATGAAAACAAAACAAGTAGCACCCATATCACAAAATTTTCTGAGTACATATGCCACCAAAACTATCAAACTGTGGGACGCAAATGGCAGATAGCACCTAGCACAAGCAGAATTGTCAATTCACAATACATAAAGACAATCCTCCTAATAATCTCTAGCTTGAAATTGAAAACAATCTTATTGAAGTTTACTGTAAAGTAGTAGTAGAAGTAGTTCTTCTCATGTTTTCAACGGATATAAAATGTGAGAGGGTGAGTATAAAGAGAGATTAAAATATTAGGTATGTCAAAAAGTTCCTAAGTATTTTTTCAATATGCATTTGAGTGAATCATTGGTTTTAGCAAAGAAAAAGTAAAATGTTTCCTAATTTTGTTTTCTTAAATGGCATACAATTATTCCTTATATGACTAGTTTTTCCCAAGATTGGATGCAGATTGGCAATGTAAATAAATGAGAAATCCTAAGAGTACAAAAATCTTATACCTTTTCTTTAAAAGTGGCAAAAGTGTTTCAGTAATTACTACAGAGATAAATGTAATTCACTGACAAAATAATGTTAGTAAAAGGACTACATAGAAGTGGTTTTTAAAATCCAGGGAAAGATCACTATGTTCAAATAATCATTTCGAATTTGACAATGCGTTAATGAAAACAAAACTAAATTTAACAGTAGATATGATGAAAGCATTTATTGACATTTAATGCAATTAAGAAAGGTATCTAAGCTTGGAAAGTGTATACGATATCAATTGTTGATACTGAATATTCAACAACTGGTGAGCATTGGCTCTCAGCCTTGCATTCCTATGAAACAGAATTTTTTTCAATCATATTGGGATAGTCGATAAAAAATAGATCGTCTATAAAAACTTGGTATGGACAAGACAATGGGTTCATGTAAGGAAGGTGCCAGAATCAACTACTAAAATTGAACTTTATCTACAAAGAAGTTTTGTGTGTACTTCACCTCATTGCAATGAGGCATTTTACATTTTTAATACACAAACAACTATTACCGTTATAAATATTTAATAAAATTACATATTATATAGGGGAATCTGGGGTCAAGTGAATCTTGCTTTTATCTGAACTATAAAACTATTTCATATTTATCATCATTTGAAATTTTTCACCTCCTCTAAATTTTAATGCTGTTAATGTGGCCATATATATTTTCATATCATATAAGTTCACAAGCTTCTAAAAGGGTTAGTCAGTTGTTAATAGAAATTATATTAAAATGTAAGTTTTGATTGTGCTTTATAAATACAGATAATATTCAGTAGTTCCAAAATCCATTATTATCAAGCCATTATCACATTAAAGGTATTATTTATTAACAATCGAGCTTCAACTACATCTCCATATAATATCAGGTTATATTGCTTGTAGCTTTTAAAAATTATTACTTAATCTGGGGTTCAGAGAACAAAGTTAAGTGGACTGGCCCAGTTATCCCCAAATTCATAAAATTATTTAATTTTGTAGTATTTCATTTAATTCGTCCAAGTAACCCTTATAAAGGTTGTGATATTTAAAATTAAATGAAATTAAATATCCTTTGTGTTATAATTTCTGTCAACATTGTCAAAAGAAAAATTATGCAATCTAACAAAGAAAATAATAAGATATTTGCATTTTTTTCAGAAAATGCCTCAAAATCGTAAACATACGAGTAACCCTCGTTCATATTCTGCAGCTACTTTAAAAGAATCTGCAAGTGTGGAAGATTTGTCTAAGAATATGATTTAAATTGATTTTTTGTTATAAATCATGACATTTTGTTTAAAATAAATTTTTATTTTGAAATATTTGTAGTTTTACTTTTTATGATTCAAATAACCCCAAGTACGATTCAGTTAATCTAGCTACTGGGATTAAGTGAACCATGACTAATGAAATAAATATGATATACATTAATTATGGCAACAAGAATGAACAAATCAGATCTTAAACAATGAAAATATGTTTAGTAGTATTAGATATATTAAATAGGCCCAAATTAGTAGGTCTCATATTACAGTAAGTGGTTCACTTAACCCTTGTTTCCCGTATGTGTTATTCTCATTTATTTCTATATTTGACTAGAGTAATCCTTACATTAGCAAGTGCTTACGATTTAAAACTAAAAACATATTCTAACTCTGAGGAAACTTATAAATACAAATTAATCAATGAAATTATGTATAAATTAAAAAAGCTGGCAGAGAAGTACGCATATTAAATATTTAAACTTACATAGATTACATTTATTACATCAGTTACAAAAGGAGTTTAGCTTTTATTGCAGTACAAACCTTGTGCAAGGTGATGTCTCTGATATCATTTACGCATATAAAATTGAAATACCGAGAACCATGATGTACATACATATGATGCGAACATTAAATAACAACAAATAATTGCTGAGATAATTGTATATTACGTCTTTTTATAAAACAAGCAGTTTTTACATTCAAACATTTTAAACTTTAAAGCACTGATCGAGATCTTAATTAAAACTCAATTTTAGTGAAGTGTAGTGAACAATTTTTCTGAAAGCAGGATAGCATAAATTTATTAGAATACATTGTTGAAAATCTTAAACTGAATAATGGTATAAATAGTTAATTGTCATCTCTGAAACTCAATTATAACAAAACAGTTATTATCTAAAATGGTATTACCATATCATTTCTTCGTGAATACCACCACATAAGGTGTTCCACAAGAAAACAAAGGCTAGCTAGTATCAAACCACCAACCCATAACAGAAAGGTAAATTGCAAATGATCTAAAGACAGCTTAATTTTGGAATCATTCTTCATGTCTATAAAAGATTTGGATAAGTCAGTCAATAGTATCTTATTCAGGATTCCTGATTCACGCATCCTTTCAATTATCTTTCTAAACATTTTTATAAAAAATAAACCTTTGCGTGACATCATGCTCATATTAATAGGATTAGTATGTGTTTTATCAATTATAGTATGAACATCATATTTTTTGGGTAGGAATGTTTGTCGAATGAGTAAACTATAATTCCTGTACAGATCAATATTTTGTAAGATGTCATCTATGCTATTTATTAGGTCGTGTTTTAGTTTAGCTCTCAAACGTTTTTGTATTACAGTTCTGTTAGTTGAAAACATCATTTTACTAATATGTGACTGAAGTAACTTAATACTTAAATTGGAATTTGCAAGTTCTTCTAAAGTTGATATGCCTTTCTCGAACTTGGGTATGGTTAATATATTGACTAAATTCGCTCCAAATAATGCGCACATGTTTAAAGAGTACAAAATATAAAATAATAATATCAAACGATATGTATTTGTTCTTGGAAATCGTGTCAAACCAATACCCAGTGTTAGTTGAATAACTGCGAAAAAGCATTCGTCTCTACTTCTATGTACATCAATATTTTTAGTAAATGATATAAGAAAACACCATATTAAAAATACTGTAAAAAAAGCTACAATTATAAATATCCAAGTACTTCTATCATAGGTTCTTGAAATAACCTGAAATGTGGTTAAACGTTTACCTTTTGGAACAACCCATGCATATTCATCATTTTCAAAATTGTCAACAAATTCTAATGACTGTACATATAAAGGGATAGACTCCAATTGATGAAAAAATAACATAGAAGAATTAATTGTATCGTCATTGTAAGGTGCTATGGAAAAATTTAGTGTTTCTGTTAAAAAGCTCAAAATTTGCTTATTGATGATAACATGATCCTTATTTCCCCGATATTTAATACTGTACGGAGTTCTCTGGTATATAGTACAATTATAAAAATTTGTAATACGTTCTGCATTTTTACCTATTAAAGCTTCAATGTCACATTCTTTTTTCAACTGAATTAATGGTAATTCCCCACAATTGCTGCTGCTTGTAAGTGGTTGATAACCATACAACATAGGAAAATCTCCATCAACAAGTATAACTACATCCACTACTTTCATAAACCAAAGAAAACGAAACATTTTGTTTATATCATGAGGCGCATGTTTTAATATTATTAAAACTTTTTCATAAAAAAAATCTCTATCAATTAATTTCCCTATCGTTCTTTCAAATAATATTTCTTCAGTATGTATAACAAAGTTGACTGCGATTTCACCTGGCACATTAAATAAACCTTCTTTTAATAGAATAACAGGCTTTTCTATATATTTAATATAATTTACATCATCCTGGCATTGGAAAATAAAACAAATCAATTGTGCATTTGGAAAATATTGTTTTACTAAATGTATTTTACAAGCTGAATCCAATATTGAGGTGTCATTCAACTTATAACAATTAATAGTTGCACATAAGACCGCCAATTTCACCATACACTTGGGAATCATTTTGGACTACAATTATACCTGAAAATAAAAATTATAAAAAAATCTAATCTAATAAATTAAAAGGTCTTCGCCCAAATTTATATTTTATTTTATTAAATTAACAATTGTTTCAGTAATTTAACTTTTTTAAAAAAAGTAATACCATCATCAGAATGAACTAGAATAATATGAAAATAATATGAAGAAGTATTAAAGATTTTTAAACTTACCATAAAATTAAAATTATTTC
>JAHWXV010430096.1:0-15810 GCA_024586415.1 Phrixothrix hirtus
ATCCTTTGTTTCTGTTTTTCTCTCAAAAGGCACATTGTTAAGAGAATAATTAAAAATTATGTTTTGCGACTTTCTACTATAAGAAATTATAAAACATTTATATAACACTCTTACACATAAAGAAAAAATTTGCCTAATAAAAGCCCACGGAACTGAAGGTTTAAGCGCTAAGCAACTCACCGTTAAGTTTAACTGCGGAAAAACAAATGTATGATTCCACAAATGTGGGATGCAAAACTTTAAAAAATGTTCATTAGCTAATTAATAAATGTCTTATGCAAACCAAAAAATTTATTTAGCGTCACTGTGGGTCACTTATATGTATGTACTTAAAAAAATATAATTCTGTTTAAAACGGAAGCCAATGTAAAACAGAAAAAATTCATGGTCCCTTGGGATTCCTGTTTAGTCAGTTTTCTTGGTATATAAAAGGTGAAAGTGGACATCGAAATTTCAAATTTTGCGCATTATATTTCATTACTTGTTATCGCTACCAAACCATTACACAAGGAAATTTAGTCTTGTATAAATTGCGGTTAAAACTGTAATTTTACGTAAGGCTTAGTCAGATCAAAAATCTACCCCAACACTGTAATAGTTTGCATCATCAGTAAGAAGTCAAATAAGTATACTACTACCAATCATGTCATTCCCTTAGCGGTGTAGGCAAAACCGAATACCGAGCCTCCACCTTCTCAATCACCGCATGCACCCATGCACCAACACCCTCTCACTTATATCACTACCACCACCATTCACCACAACTCCTAGCACTATGCAGTATCCACACAAACCCACTATTGCCCACCAATCCTATCAACTTTACTGTCACCTATTCACTATCTTTCTCCACTCTTTTCTGTCCTTACACACTTCTTTTGCTTCCATTAAATGCATACATCGCTTTGGCAAGCTCTCCTATTCTTTGTGTTCATCATTCCCTTTCGTTTTACAATTTCTTCAATCATATTCAGCCACCTCTTTCTCGATCAACACCTACCTAGTTTCTCATTCATACCTGTATCATATATTCTCTTTGTTAAGCGTTCACTACTCACTCATTCCACATGTCCAAACTATCTTAATGCATTTCTTTCGTACAGTTTAGGCAGTGTCTCCCTTACACTGCACGTATCCATCAATCATTCATTCCATACTCTATCACATCTCATTTTGCCACACGCAGCTTTTCGGCATCTTACACTTACGGCGTTTATTTTACTCATGGAACAAGTACATTGTTGTACACAGCGTTCTTTGCTTCCATTCTTATTAACTGTTTACACTTGATTATTGACCACATGCCACCAATTATTCTCACATTCTGCCAAAGTAAACAAATTTGTGTGCTTGCTCAATTATCTCGCTACCCAACATCAACTGACATATATACCTTTCACCTTTCCTATTGAAAACCATTACATATCTTTTGCCACTATTGATTTTCAGATCCATTCTTTCACTCACTTCTAGAAATTTACTCAACGTTCGTTGCGCTTGGCTCATACTTTCATCTACTAATACTGAATCATCTGCATACATCAACACTTTTACATTTTCGCTGCCTATATTAATACCACTCAACTCCTCACATGCACACCCATTTATCCATAAATATATTAAACATCCAAACAGACATCACACACTCTTGTCTCACACCTCGCTCAATTTCAAAGTACTGACTACTTCACTTTCACGCACGCTCTGCTTTCTTCATAGATTGCTTTTATTGCATTCAGTAGTTCTCCCTTTACACAATACTCTGTCAGAGTTGCCCATAACTTGCATCTATTCACACTATCATATGCTTTCTCTAAATCCACAAACCTACAACACATTTCCTCATTAACAGTCAAACACTTCTTGGCCATTTGCTGTAAACTAAACATTTGATCCACGCATCCTCGTCCATGCATGAATCCGCTCTGTTCATCCCATATCTTCCTTTCAGTATTAATACGAACTCTGTCAAAATAATTCTACCAAACACCTTTCCAGCTACATTTAATAAACTTATACTTATACTCCTGCAAATGAAGTACATATTTTAAGAATTGTTGATTGAAGTCCAGGTATTTACACACGAAGACTTTCTACTCAAGCACACATCGATCATTCCTTAGTTTGGAGAATACTACACGAGAATCTGCACTACCCATACCAGATTCAGCGATGTACAAACGCTTTCCCCTCCTGATTGTGTTGCACAAAGAGATTTCTGTCGATAGATACTAGTAAATCTTGTAGGAACTATCAATTTGGCTATTCATAATTTATTCAGCGCTGAAGCTGATTTTACAAAAGATGGTTTTATAAATTTCCACAACAATTATATTTGGGTGTTGATGAAAATCTCCACGATATTTTTCAATCTCGGTATTAAGAGAGGTTTTCTTTAAACGGTTTGGTTGAAAATGTCAGGAGATAGCCTTATTGGATCAACATTTTTTCCAAACTACTTAAATGAGGAAGTGTACCTCAACTTTTTGCGAAGCTAATTACCTGAATTATTAGAAGACGTACCGCTTGTTGATAGAATGCAATTATCGTTTATGCATGAAAAGGCACCCGAGCATCTTTCTTTTGTGGTGGGAAATTCTTTAAATAGAAATATCAATAACCAATGGATAGTAAGAGGGGCTCTTGGCGCATGGCCGGTAAGATCTCCTGACGACTTAAAATCTTTAGTATACTCTCAACAAATCAATACACTAGACGAGTTGAGTGGTCGGATAAAAAATGCCTGTGAAGGAATACAACACGTACGACACCGAAAATTTTTGAAAGAGTACGAACATCTTTTTTGCGAACATCCAGATTTTGCATAGAAATGAAAGGAGACCTATATAGTACCTACTGTAATGACTGTTATTTTACTTTTTTAAATTAAATAAATTAAAAATCTACTGCATCGCTGAAATGGTTGAGTAGCGGACCCAATTTGATTCAAAGCACTATAAGTGGGTAAAATATTCAACAGCAACTTTTAAACACACTGTATATTTTAGATTACACTTACAAGATTTATTCCTAAATTTGTACGTATCCACATTTGCCAATAGTGAAAAAAGTATTTTTAAACAACAATCAATACATAGGAAGTTTACGTCAAGCTATATGCTGTTTCCAAATTCATACGTGTTAATATAAAAAAAATATCGGAATTTCAGTATGGGAGATCTTGGTTTATGTAAGGAGAGAAGTTATCGTGACAAAATTTATTGTTGGTAACAAAACGATTGCTTTATAACATGCTTATTATTCTAATAAACGTTTTAAATTTATTAATGGCAATTTTTATACAATTATATTTACGAAATACCACAGCAACGGCAGGTGAAATGGAGCTAAAAGAACACATAGAAATATTATTACATACATTAATGGTAGATGAACTAATGGATGTGGAAGAGTCTGAGGTACTGGAATTTGACGATCCCAATTAAACCGGTGAAGCGTAAGCTGTGAAAGACAGTGGTGATATACATACAAACCAGTATAAGTATATAGGGAAAAACAGTAATACCCAACATGTGTAATGAAATCGCTTAAAGAGTTACATTTTAAGTTTAAACAACATGTAGTCATTTTATAGAAGTAATGCAAAGAGATATTTGAAGTTGGCTTCTGCCAAAAACAGATACAGAAGAGTGGTTTTAGAAAAACAATTACGGTGCTGAGCTTAACAAGTAAATCAAGAAGGGACTTACAGAGAAAAGGTGCATATAACTGCTACATACCATACAGGTTAAATCGATTTACATATGCTCTTGGAGAAAAGATTCAAGTACAAGACACCACGCCTAGAAAATATGCTTTATAAAAAATATAATAAGAAATCAGCTACCAAAAAGGTTTAGAACAAGCCCCACGGTCACAAAATCTAAAAATATATACGGCATAGTGGCATGAAAAATATCAAAATTTAATACTAAAAAAGCATTACAGAAAACATACAATACGACAAAATTTGGAGAGCAATTCGCTAGTAAGGTGAAAGAATTGCTAAATATCCACGGAGCACTTAACGGATACAATTCCGATCAAAGTGGATTCAATTTGGAAATACATTCCGGAAGAATACTAGTGATTAGAGATGTACGAAAAGTAGAGATAGTTATGAAATCTTGCAACTTTCGACGTTAGATGTAATTATTTATTTATTAATAACTCAATCCTTTAGCCAATGAATACCCTTACAGTCTAATGCACACCAACAAAATTTGTTAAAGTAGCAAAAATTGCCAACAAAACGTACCCTGGTTTTTAATGCCGCAAGTGTACACCATATCACTTGTTTGTTGTTGAAAATACCATTCCAAACCCTAGAAAATACGTTAATGTAGCCACGCATGATGGAAAGACATCCTGATATAACTACCATAAACAATTGGTGTCAGTTGCAACATCAAACGGATTGACCATTGAAGAAAAGGTAACAGCGTTAATCGTGGCGCTACATAAGGATGCCCTAGATATTGTATAGATCATATAAGAGGTTCTGCAGTATAATTTCGATTACCTTGTTTTACCATTGAAAATGCGATATGGAGACAAACACCTGAAATATGTCTACTGAGGCCAATTAGGGAATGGACTGCAAAAAAATAGAGAATCCCGAGGAGAGCGAAAGTGAAACTACACACCTAGTGATATTAGCACACCCAACACCTCCGGAAATTTTATATACACAAATAGGAGTACAAACATGCGTGGACGATC
This sequence comes from Phrixothrix hirtus, assembly GCA_024586415.1. Taxonomy (NCBI): domain Eukaryota; kingdom Metazoa; phylum Arthropoda; class Insecta; order Coleoptera; family Phengodidae; genus Phrixothrix; species Phrixothrix hirtus. The sequence goes on from JAHWXV010430096.1 coordinate 4,723, forward strand.
TCCGGGATCCCGATACATAACAAGCATTTAGTTTGGCACGTCCGCGTGATCTTGATAGTGCACTAGCTCATACACTGAAACTTAAAGCGGCCAAATAAGCATCAAACGGCCACGCTCGCGTACGTACAGTTGAAGAAATCAAAGATGATATTGAAAGGACTACTTAAGACGTAAAAACCAAATGGGCGTAAACGAAGATACTGGAGGTACAGTAAATGGGACATACATAGAGAAATTATCAAAACGCTATGATCAGTGCCACCGACAATACAAAGCACCAGGATTTTATCATCCAAGTGGCACCGTTATAACACTAACTGGATAGTCTTTACATTAATGTAACAATTGCAGCTAAACATTAACGAATTCTGCTGGACGTGGAAGCAACGAAGACAATAGTGAAACCAACATTGTTAGGCTGAAAGCTATAGTGCCTTCACAACCACGATTGCGTATATCTACAGGAAATCATGCAACCGTTCTTGATAGAATTATTACAGATATTGAGATAGGCTGTAGAATTTGTACGCATCGCATACTACTAGGTGATATAGAAGAACTTGTCAGATTGGGTATGGATATAATATCTGAAGCTGGCTTTGCCTTAGACTTGAAAATCTCATTATACGGAATGGTGACGAAGAGATATTCATTAATCAACGCCAGAGCGATGTAATAAAAGTAATCCTAGTTGAAGAAGTGAGATTATGTCCAAAAAACGTAACAATAGTTAGGTGACAACCAGATGGAGACTTCTGGGTAGGATGCATAGGAAGCGTAGAGACTGATAACATAAATATCCGTCGTGGTATTCTAGCTACAAGTGTGTCGATCGGGGACAAGGAAACAACATCTGTTTTCTTGATGAATGTCAATACCTTCCAAATAGTTCCAAAGAAGGGCACCGAATTAGCAACGTTCACACTCATCTGTGAAAAGGCTCTGCCCGTAAAGAATTTGTCTGAGCTGCATGCTACACCCGATTACTTGGACAACGTTTTATCCCATGAGCAAAAGCACAAAGTCAGATAACGCATCCAACGATATGCCTACATATTTGCCACTAATCACAGCTTGAAAGGAACAACAAACATTGTGACCTATAAATTAACTACTGGAGATGCTAATCCAATATATCAACAACCAAGGAAACCGCGTTTATCCAAACGAGAGGAAGCCGAAATAATTATCAAGAACATGTCTCGTCAAGGGATAATAGAGGCATCCGGCAGTCTTTGGGCATCGCTAGTTGTACTGGTTAAAAATAAAAATGATATTCCTAGATTCTGTGTGAATTACCAACGTTTAAATAATGTCACCAGAAAGGGCAGCTACCCTCTATCCAGAATTGACGACACTTTAGACACGCTTTTCGACTCAAAATGGTTTTTGACTTTAGACATAAAAAGTGGATATTAACAAATAGATATGGAGTCTGAACATCAGGAAAGGCAGCATTCTCCATTGGATCTGCTCTATGGCAATTCACAGTGATATCATTTGCCTTGCGCAGTGCACCAGCAATGTTTGAAAGGATAATGGAATTGATCCCGAGAGGGTTGTCTTCGCAAATGTGTATCGTTTACTTGGTCGATGTGATAGTTATTGGAATGTCCTTCAATAAAAACCTGAAAATCTTGCACAGGTGTTTCAAAGACTGCAAAGGGCACACCTACAACTTAGTCTGAAAAAGTGCAACTTGATCCAAAACAAAGTGAAATGCTTGAGTCATATGGTAACTGCAACCATACTCAGTTGCCCTAGAATGGAAGGAAAATTTGCCTTAGGCACATCGGCATCGGCATGCGCAATGTCGCAAATCCAAGACAGACAAGAACGAGTGATTGGATATTTTAGCAAAGCGTTTTTGAAAGACGAACTATTGTATTACATGCAAAGAAGTGCTAGCGGTGATAAAGGCTGCTGAACATTTTTGCAAATACCATTATGAACGAAACTTCTTACTGAGAGCTAACCACGCAGCGTTGAAATGGTTACTACAGAAGGCCAAATAGGGAGATGAACTGAACGACTGCAAGAGTATGACCTTGAAGTTGAACATCGTGCCGAAAAGAATCATAGAAATGTTAACGCTTTATCAAGACGAGGTTGAACAAAAGATTGCAAACGTTGTATTCGATTTGAATTAAAAGTTGGAGAACCTCTTCTTAACCGTACTACTGTAAGTAACTATGGCTGAAAACCGGATAATGCCAACCAAGATGCTATTAAAATGGAAGAATGAATATCAAAAGTCAAGTTGAGAAATGGTGGTCTCATTTAAACTCATTGTTAAAGCATATTGGTCTTAATGAGATTCCTTGCAGGTTTAAAAGGGTCTTCTGAAACAAACCCTGGAGAATGATTTAAAAATAGAGTAGCCGAAATTTAGCGACCACTGTATCATGGTTTATCGGGAGGATATAGGCAGTAAATAAAACATCTCTGGAAAACGTGCGTGAACTGTTTTATTGGATAAACTGCAGGGACAATGTTAAGGAGTGATGCCGAAAATGTGTAGTATGGGCTTCAGGGAAGGGTCCACTAGGGAAGCGAAAAGCACGGATGCGGAAATATAACGTCGGCATTCCATTTGAAAGAGCAACCATTTCCGGAAACCGAAGCAGGAAACAGTTACATCTTAGTTACAAAGGACTATTTTAATAACTGGACCGAAGTATACTCTCTACCAAATCAAGAAGCAGTTAGAGTGACTGAGACCTTGGTAAAAGAACTATTTAGCCATTTCGGAATACCACTAGAATTACATTCAGATCAAGGAAGATATTTTTAGTCAGCCTTATTCCAAAGTTTCTGCCAGTTGTTAAAATCATGCAAGACTAGAGCAACTGATCTTCGTCAACGGCTAGATAGAATGAAGCAACGCAAGAATCGATCAGTGGCAAAATATTTATCAAAAGTTTTTTCAGATTATCAAAGAGACTGGGATCAATATTATATGTTATTGATGTCATATCGGTCAGTTGTAAACGAAACGACAGGATACACTCCAGCTAGAGAATTGTTTGGGTGCGAAATTAGGCTACCGTATGATTTGGAGTTTTGTAACAAACATGGATAAAAGCAGGCTGCTTGAAATGCATATACTGAAAGTTTACGAAAAAAACTACATTTCATTCATGGAAGAGTTCACATTAACATCCATTTCACTTCGATGTAAGTTCTAAACGTAAGGATACCAACCCAATAACCTGGTTTGATTGTGGCATCCTCAGTGATGACCAGGTCTACTTTCAAATTGCTAATATCTTCGGAAAGTCCATATAAAGGAATAAAAAGTATCAATGATGTAATCTACCGAATAATGAAATTGCCCAGAGGAAAATCCGAAGTGATTCGCATGAATCGGTTAGGCCCATATGCTGGGAGGAATGCAGAAGCCTAAAAACAAGAATGTGAACAAAGAGCGAACCAGGTTCAGTTTGAAAAGGTAGAAGTGAAAACTAATGAACAGTCATTTACGGAATTTATGTCAAGCTATTCGGACCCACACAAATCTCGTTTTGAGGTTACCACTGAGGAACATAAATTTGTTTGATGTCCCAGAAGAGTGTTCCTTTGCCCATTTTGTCGCTAAAGACGTTCAAATATCCCGTGGCATCACAATGGGATTTAAAAAGAGACATGGTCGCGTAGAAAGAATACAGCAGCAAAGGCCAGAAATTGGGAAGACCTGTGACCTAGTGACTAAGGAATGCGAAGTATTTACTACTTTGTGACGAAAACCTTGTTCCATTAAAAGCCACATTATGTTAATTTGCGGAAGGCATTATGGAATCTAAGGACACAGATTTATGCTGGTGGTGGTAGAAAATTGGCCATACCTAAACTTCATAAGCGCTTGGTGAATAACATGTTGACAGTAGTATTTCGAGACACTGGTGTCAAGATCCTGCTGTGTAGTTGAAATCCAATGGAAACTCGACCAATGGCGACATCTGTGCACTGCTACTTTTTCAAGAAATGAAGCAGCAACTATGGGTCATAGCTTCCGACATTCACAAAAAAAGTAGAATCATCTCAAGAGCAAAATCCAGGTTCGTTGTTACGGGATGTAACAGTTGTAAAGAAGGGGCAGTATAGGGACTGAAAACATTGGATTAAAGTCACTCCAATAGCGAACCTATTGCAATGCCACAGTTCCATTTGTGGAAAACGTTGACTCATTTGCAAACATTATAAATCTATGGAATACTCTATTCTCACTTACAGTATTATGCCCTATCTATAAAAAAAATCTGGTCTTTTGGCTTTATCTTCCTCTTCTAATGTATAATTATAATGCAGTTTGTAGGGAAACATTTTATTTTCCTTTACAACTTTTTGCGTGGTGCTTTTTTGTACTACCTGTAATTATCGGACCCAGTTTCTTAAATACTCTCAGGACTTACAGCAACAAACTGCATCACAGCTTAATAGCTGCATCATCTTGATTATACGATTTTTTCACTTGCTTTTGTTAAATATGGATCCCATTTCATGAAATTTTTTGGCCAGCCCATTGAGGAACCTTTTATGACAAGTTTCAATAACATATCCGTAGGAACATTCTCCATTCCCATAATATTGAGCTAAAAATATCCTTTGCTCTGTAGTTAACATTTAAAGCAAATAAATTTAAATATCTTTGACGTAATGTAGTTTTATTTGACACTGTCACAATTTAATTTTGAAGTTATCAAAGATGATTAGAAGTATACCATATCAAAAATACGCCATACTCCTGAGAAATGAAAAGTTTAAACTAAATACTTTTTATCGCCAAATATCCGATATTTGAGAAGGGCAGATGATTTGAAACAATTCTTCTATTTAATGTTTTGCTCAAAATTTAAAACTAATGGTAGTTTACTTTTGAAGAAAATTTACAGTTTTTGTATCTTCATGTCTGTATAAAATATCAAACTAATTTCAACTTCATTATTACTTTTCCGAGAAACAAATATTTTTATCAAGAGTGACTTTTTGTTGAAATATGAAATTGTTTGCCATTGTGTCCTCTTATCTATCCCATTCGCAGACATACTATATACGTCACAAGCTTTATGACGCCGACGATTTATTACGTTACAGTCCGCTGCACCTATAAACCACACCTGATATATGAACATATCCACTAGTATTAGAGTGATAATTGTGAATAAAAAATAAAATGTATACACGGTCCTAAAGATCTATTCTTACAATGTTATTTATTAAGTTTTGCATATTCAAAATAATTTACTACTTAACGTCAGATTTATATCAAGGGTAGCACAATGAAGGTATTATTAATTATTTTTAGTTCCTTGTTATAGGCCAATCTAGAGAAATAATAAGAATGTGTCAATATTTTATATGCGGCGATTTCAACAAACCTTTACGTTTTGGAGTGCTCTGTACACGTTTATACTAATTTTAGCATGATGTCTTTGCGTCTGTGCTTGATCTTTCGTCCACGACAACTCAAAAAGACTTAAGGGATTGTTCTCACATTTGAAGGAAAAAACTTGTCACGTTTCTTTTTTTATTTCAGTATTGCAAAAGTTTGCTTAATTAATTCGTAAGACCGGAAACTTCCACTATCATTGCTTATGACGGAAGAACGTCTAAATTATATATGTTATATATAGCTTGATTTTGTTCTAGTAGTAGTTGCCATTGACTCTCGTATTTTATGATTTTATATAATATTTTACTTTCTAATTACTTGAAAAGAAAATAAAATCAAAGAATAATTAACTTCTTACATCTACTCTATACATATATCTATTTTCGTATACAATATTTTCTACTAATTTTATTTAAAAGGATTATATGTTAAATATGCATTTTCTTTATATATCTCAAACTAACTAGTTGCTTTTTATTAGGTTATATAAATATTCGCACCGTGTATTGAAGTTAATATTGGCTTTTCGTGCAATAATAACTAAATAAAGTTGCACCCAGCTAACAAGCTGCTATCAGGATAGTTATTTGTGATATCTACCTTGGCAAATATTAATCGTAGCGCGTCGAATTAATTGGAATAATTAATCAGTCCTTAATGCCAATAGAAAGATAAAAAATGTGAAATGAATATTTACGTGTCAATTATTTGTCCTTTTGCAAAATATACTAAATAATAAGTGCAAATAAATATAACAATCATATATTGAATCAATACAAATAAAATACAATGAGAACTTTATTGCTGTAGGAATATCAAAACTATAATTTATTAAAGTAAATAAAGAAGGAATGTAATAAATTTACAATTAGTTATAATAAATTATCTGAATTGAAGTGTCACAAAAATTTATTATAATTAAACTAATTTTTTTCCTACGAACACAGGTAAATATAGATATAAAAGGTTCAAAATAATATGTGAACCAGATGTTGAACCATAGAGAGTACTATTAATATCATGCTTTATAAAGATATCTTGAAACTACACCAACAGTAGTCATTCGTAATACAAGGTACAATTTATAAGCAGTATTAATAGCTGCGAAAGATGTAGGCCAAATTGATCTATCCATACAGGGCACTGTTAACACTGCGCTCCATAAAGAAATCCTGAAATTGTATAAATATTAGCTATTTGAATACAGCCAATAAATCGTAATCTTATATTAAACTTTGGAAATAGGAGTAATTGTTTGTAATCGAATTTTAGAGGCTGGACGATATCTTTAAGTATTAAGTAGTGTACTAATTTAATTATATATCAATACAAAAGGCAAAGAATATCAAATGAATAGTAAAAACTCGAGCATGAAATTCCATCACTATACCTTGTACCAGATTAAATACTAGTTAAAGGTTAAAGTGAGAATCCAAAACGAATAAATTAAATTTTAATAAAGGTAATTCTTAATTTTGTAACTTAATTTGCGTCAATTTACAATAATCAGAGTGTAATAGATCGGAATTCAAGGAGCTAGTTAGCGTACATAATTTTTAAATTATGATTAGTGGTAAAATAAATTTCGTATTTAACCCTGGTCCTTTTACAACACATTATTTAGATGCACAGATTGTAGATACGTAACATGCTGCTGACAAATATTGGACCATCTAGATACTTAACCAATTTAGAAATATAATTAATTTGAATTCATTTACATTTTTCCTACCATCAGTACACAATAAGTACTTTCAATTAGGTCGTATTTAATTTCAATTTCAATTTTAGTTACTTCGGAATTTGAACACAATAAAAACTTTAAAACGTTTTTTAATACATGATAACAAAATGACCTGTAATGGTACAGAAAATATTACTGTTATGTTAGATAATAACAACCTTTGTTGTGTTTTTTTGAGGATACAAATTTTAGTCATGCATGAGAGAATGTTCATAATCAGGAATGTTAGTTTAAACAAAAATTAAACAAAATTAATTAGCAAAAAGGCACCATCCCTAGAAATTTCAACAAGTGCAATCCGAAAACTTCCTAGAAATAATGAAATTCAAAGGTTAATTTTTGAAAAGATGTGATGTATATACTGAAAACGGAGTTTGAAAACGATTATGATTAGTAATTGTAATTAAGAATATCAATAAACGAATTTAAGGAATTTACCATGAATAAGTAATAAACTCATACACAATTAGGTATTCAAGTTGAAATTAAAACTTCTAGTAGTCGGTAAATCAAGCTGAAATAGCTGTCATAGAATTTATTACTAGATAGAGTTATGTATACATGAGTTGATTTAAATAGGATAAGCAAAATGTGGTTTAAAATTCTAGATAATAATTATTAAAACAGAAATAACTGCTAGAAATGGATATACTTCATTTATTAAAAAATAAAGTAAACTAACTATAACTTATTAGAAAGAATAAAAGTAACGAAGCTGTTAGATACTCTAACCATTCGGTACAAAAGACAAACTGGATATTCATACAATTTGTTTTTTGTACACTATACATAATTATATTGTTGGGCACCTAATTATTCTGCTAATTATGCATATATTTTTAATTATTGTTTTCGTGTTATTAAAATATTTAATAACAGATTTACGCTGGAATTATTTTATAAACTAGGTGGTCTATAATAATTGAATCGGATGTCAGAGGAATTTGATGCTTGCTAAATCGTCACATTATAGGCGTCAGCATTTAGAAGCAGTTTTCATCTGAGACTAGAATCTATTCAGATAGATGTTTTCAAAATAAGTTATAGATATGTTTCGAAAGGGAATACGGAATTTCTAATAGCATTACAAGCGCTGGTTACAAGTAGGAAAATGGAATTCAAAAGGATTTTCGCTTAATTTTTGTCCAGTATAATAGAATATATGCTAAATTGAATGCGCTGCCTTTTATCTAGGTCAAATAAAAGTAGGTTGCAGGCATCAATTTGCTTAAATATTATATTAGTTGTGTTACCAAATAAATGGTTACTTTGCATTAAATTCACCTCGTTTATACATGGTTTTCCAGTCATGTAAATGTGCGTCTCAGACCTTTACATTCGAGTTTTCAATATTTGTAAATCGTCGACTTTAACTTTTATCTAATTATGAAACATTCTTAGTTTATCTTACGTTTCATTTTGATTTTAATTGCTAACTTAGACTACGCTTACTTAATCATTTCATTTTACTTAATTTATACATTTTTGATAATTGGTTCAAAGTAAATACACAATATACATACATACATACACACACACACGAACGCACGCACGCACCCTCGCACACACACGCACACATGCCTAACAACCGACACAGAGCAGGGGCATATAGGGGAACCAAAAATATAATGATTTAATGCAACTTACCTTAATACAAATTTGCATCCCTGAGAAGTTATAGGACTTCAAATTTGGGTTTCAAATTTCGAAAAAAATCAATATATCAGTTATAGTTAAACTTAGAAAAACCAAATTTGGTATACATTGTGAGAATAAAAAGAGAATTAATCGACAGTAAGTAGAATTCAATGGAAACATTTTAAAGGGTTGATAAGGGATGATGCACCTTTAAAATGTGACAGAATTTTTTAACCGGTTGGCAAACTCAAAAAATTGTTATTTAAGTTTATGGCGAATCTAATTCTAAAAATTTTCTTACTCTTGTTATCTTTCGAAAAACTTTGTCGTTTTCAAGAAACACCCGAATTAATAAAAACACGTATTTTAGCGATGTTATTCAAAATCATCGAAATTTTAAAAGTGTGCTATAAAATAGACGTTAAACGTGACAATCTAGAAATAAGTTATAGTAAGAATAATATTTAATTAGAAAAAAAAACAATTTAAACAACAAAAATAACAGATTTGCACTAAGTTATAAAAATAGTTCAAAATGATCACCGTTTTCTCTCAGGCATAAATTTATTCTTTGTCGAAAATTGAAGTCTACCCTTTCCAATAACTGCCGATTGTTTCGAATTAAATTGCACTTATTCGTAATGCGATTCCACAATTCTGTTCGGGCAGTAACTGGCGAGGAATTCACAAATTCTTTTATCGTTCCCCAAGCAAAGAAGTCATATTTGTTTAGATCTGGTGATCGTAGAGGCCAAAGTTGTGGGCAATTATTTCCTCTTCCAATTCATTTATTTGGATACTGCTGGTTTAAAAAGTCTCTAACAGTAGCAGTATAATGAGGCGGTGCTCCATCGTGTATAAACCAATGTTCCAATCTAAATTGCAGCGGCACCTTGTCAAATAGATCCGGGAGAATGTTTTGGAGAAATTCTAAATAATTTTTGTCATTTAGTCGATTTGATAAAATAACTGGACCAATTAAATACCGATCAATAATACCAATCCAAACATCTATTTTAAGGTCGCGTTGGAAATGTCGCGAAGTTACTGAATGAGGGTTTATATCGTTATACTCATGGTAGTAATGTAAATTTGTAATACCTCTGCGGGTGAAACAAGCTTAGTCAGTAAAGAGAATTTCCTTTTGAAAATGAATGCCTTGTTGTAAAATAAACTGACAGAAATTCACTAGTTTAACCAAATCTTCCTGTAACAATTCTTGCTCTTTTTGGACATAATATGGGTGTAGTAAATTACGTCTTATAACTCGATGTAGAGCAGTATGTAACATACCAGTTTGTCGAAATAAATTTTTAGTACTAATACGTGCTTCATCGCCAATTGTGTCTAAAATAAGTTCTTCGTCTTGTACACTTATTTCAATAGCAGGTTCTCGTTTGTTACTGAAAGACTTGCCTCGAGCCCGTCTTTCAACATTGGAAAATGTTTCTGTATGGGGGATAACACGATTAGGAAATCTTCGCCTATATTCTTCAACGCTTTTTCTGCAGTTTCCTTCCCAGAAACCTAACACTAATAGCATGTCAATTTCTTCGCTAACCGAAAACTTTCCGGTCATTGTCAAAACACTCAGTAAACAACTACTACAGTTCAATAACTTTTTCTCTAGATTGTCAAGTTTGACGTCTATTTCATAGGACACTTAAAATTTCGATGATTTTAAATAACATCGCCAAAATAAGTGTTTTTATTAATTTGGGTTTTTCTTGAAAACGAAAAGTTTTGCGAAGAATAACGAGAGTAAGAAAAGTTTTATAATTACATTCCCCACAAAATAAAATAAAACTTTTTGAGTTCGCCAACGGGTTAAAAAATTCTGTCACATTTTAAGGGTGCATCATCCCTTATCAGCCCTTTAAAATTCTTCAATTGAATTCTACTTACTGTCGATTAATGCTCTTGCAGCCCTCACAATGTATGCCAAATTTGGTTTTTATAAGTTTAACTATAACTGATATATTGATTTTTTTCGAAATTTGAAACCCAACTTTGAAAACCTGTGACTTCTCACCGATGCAAATTTGTATTAAGGTAAGTTGCGTTAAATCATCATATTTGTGGTTGCCCTTCATGCCCCTGCTCTGTGTCGGTTCTTATGCAAAACACCCTGTATATATATGTATATATATATGTATATATATATATATATATATGAAATAAATAAGTAGATTCCTCCTAATAATAATGGCACGTATTTTAAAATTAATTCGGCACGGTGAAAAGCCGACTGTATCACGAACAATTCTAAGGCTTCTCGCCAAAAGAATTTTAACCTAACTAAGTAGGTTAAAAT
>JAHWXV010430106.1:0-17316 GCA_024586415.1 Phrixothrix hirtus
TCCTCTTTACAATTTAATAAAAATCCGATGATTTCGCTTTGAATACTTGTTTTTTTTTACATATCAAAATGAAACCTCTTATTGGAAAACCCTTTATAAAGTGAAACACCAAAATATATGGCGCATGATATACATAGATTACAGTTAACTACTAGTAAATGTTTCGTTACCACTCCACTGCTAAACAAACAGTAAAATCACATTTAAACGATTTAAACTGGTAGAACCATCTATAGGTTTTAAATAGGAGTAATCAAAAATGAGATATGAAAAGTTCATTTGTTTGTATGCTATGACTCTTTTTGGCTTTTCAGTTGTGTCGAATTTTTCAAAATTCGCGCCTTTTATGGGAGTAAACTTCAACTTTTCATATATCACTGATCTTCAAAAATTCTGCTGTCACAATAACAATCTATGGTGTTAATTACTCAAGGATTCCAATGCAGTTAAAAAATCACAAACAAATAGTTTATCCGGCATAATTCACATGTTATAAAAGAATATTTAATAATTTATGAAGCACAAAATTTTAAAAGATTAAGGGCTAATTTTAGCAACATTTTTAATCATAGATTTTTCAAATTTATCATCATTTTATGTGGAAATCGGTGTTACTACAACCGTTACTGTGGTAATAATAAGTCGATGAAGTTAATCGATAGTTAAGTGCTTTGGTGAAATTGATCCTAAATGATTTGTTGTCTAAAATATTTGAATATAAGTAAATAATAATATCAAAATTAGTTAAATCATAATACATTAGCACATGATCGGATTATGAGGCTTTCTTGTGGCGAAGAAATCCCTACAGAAAAGGTTGTACAATAAATGTACAGTTAAGCACCAAAAGTCAATGCACATTTAGCCAGAAAAGTTGCTTGGACTGCAACGACCACTCAAAGCATCACAAGCATTTGAAGACGGTTTGCTCCGCCTATAATTGGTAGAGCTGCTAAATTTAGTATTCATTATCCAACTGCATTTGGTTGGATAAACAAATACTTACTTATGTTGTATGTTTTATGAAATAAAATAAAACTTTACTAAGGTTTTATTCAATACATGTATGGTATGTATTCCTCTAAACCGTAAAATTGATTTATGTACCAACAAAACATATTTATTATTATTAAGACCAAATAGGCAAGTATTGATTAATTTGATCAGTAATTAAGAAAAACGTTGTTAATTACCACTATAAATATCCATAGGTAAATCTGTGCAAACAAATTTAAATTGTTAAAACAACTAAAATTAGAATCTATACTGTTTTGATCACGTCATCTAATCTTATTATGACTGCTTTTTGTTTGTGTGCTGTGTTAAATTTGAAATAGAGAAAGATCATAAATTATAGTCGGACCTGAAAATTTTATTTCACGCGATTTGCATCTCAAGTTCTATATATTAAGCAAAATGGTTTCAAAAGGGAAGCAAATATTGATAACAATATATGTAAGAGCCCGAATAATTATGCTTCAAGCAGGGGTTTCAATATTTCGCAAATTGCGAGGGAATTGAATGTTACCGTCAGTGTTAATAAATAAATACTTTGAATAATTAGATATACAGGGCGAAGCTAATATCGGTTCTATATATTCTATTTCGATCACACATATTATTTAACGCTGAAGTGAGTGAAAATAGCTTCGGTTTATATTTAAAAAAACAACAGTTTATGTTATAAACCATATATAAACAGTGATATGTAAAATTTCTAAACTGCGTCTTATTTGTCTTAAAAAAATACCTTTAAAATGTGTAAATAGTTTTGTCTAACTTCTTAAATAACAGAAATATCGTCATTTTTCAAAATGTAAAAAATTCGATCGGTTTTTAATAGCTCGTTTTCGAGTCTCCCTATAAAACATCAAATTTTGGTCAACCTGTAATGCACAACATGCTTTTCATTTCACTTCAATAGAAGAAAGAATTTTATTTTGCAAGTCTCCGACAAAGTAACTTTTCTTAGACTGGTAAATCCTAAACAAATACTTCACATGATTTATGGTTTCGGCTTCGACCTGTTTTGAATAATTATAGTGAGAGAAAATGCTTAATTAACGAATTTAAAGCTGTCATAAAAATGGGTTCAAAAGTAACAGAGATATAAGAATTTTGTTATTTGACTTCCGTATAACACCATTAAGAATTTCCGATGAGTTATCAGATGATGTAATATTGTAAAATTGGAAAAATATTCAACCTACAAGAAAAAAAAATCCTATTACCACTATAATATTAGTAAGAGAATATTATTCTAACCGTACAGAATAAGACCAGTAACGAAATTAATTTTGCAAATCAAATGTCAATAAAAAATATTTTCCAATACAAATAAATAATTCATAATGCGTAAATCTTCACAATTTGTGCATTCAGCAGATAAACAAGCTTCGAACATATTGATTATCAATCGTTCTGTAATTATTACTTCCTACCAAATGCAGTCTGTGATTGTAATACAAGTACGTATTCTAGTAACTCCGCCTATTTTAAAAGGGGAGTGTGCCAATATCGATAAGCTTAGAGAGCGTAAACTAGTTTGAATCTTAGGGTGGGTATGGACTTTTGGTTCTTATTGTACATCAGTTGCATGTGTACACTCTGATTTTAATTTTTAGTGGCAAAATGATGATGTAATTATGTAGCTGAAATCTCCACGAGAATCTCTTCGACACATTCTAATTATTGGTTACAGATATCAAATTTACGTGATTGAAATAATGATCTGTTATAAATCAAATTAAAGAAAACCTACAAGTTAAAAAATATAATAACTAACGGTTTGTTTAATGCAAACATTTAAAATTAAATTGTGCCATAAGAAACACGATACTTCAAAAAGTAAATTTGTGACAACAGGGATGCTACTTACAGTCTACAAGTAGCAGAATGGAGTAGTAAAAGCCATTTATTGTTTACAAACGGCTAGTAAAATATTAATCTATAGAAAACTATAATATTTTGAAACTAAAAAATTTTAATTATTAAATGTAAATTTAAATATAAAGGAATAATTCGTTATACAGTAAGACAAAATTGATAGTTACCGAAATATTCAAACAACTTTTTATAATAAACGTTGTGCGTTTCATATTGCTACATTTCAAAAACTTTTTTGTAATATAACATTCCGTTTGTTAAAATTCGGTTTTTAATTGCATTAAAAGGAGCTCTTGGTTTTAATCCTACAAAATACTACGTATGCTTTAGAAACATTGTTAATTAAAAAAAAACAAATATGAATTAATATTTCTTGTATATTTTAAAATGTGTATACTATACAGTTTTAAATAATGGAGAATTCCTATTTAAGAGTTAAAAATCAAGTATGCAGGTATCCAATATCACATCTCCAAACTGCAATAAAAAACTGTGTAACCATAAATACTAAAATGTTAACTGAGCATGAATTTAACGAAATGTCCTCACTTTATTTTCTGATTTGCATTTATTAAAACGTTTACCTTTTATTCATTCCATTATTCGAAACGTTTGCCTTAATTATTTAGATATACGTGGATATGCGTTAGTATATTTTAATAAATTTATAAAATGTCTAAAATTTAATTTTCAGCAGATGAAAATCCATGATAAATGAACAGATATCAAATCTACAAATTAATTACATGACTTTTCAAATAAAGTTATGATAATTTAATTTGTTAACGTAATGTATACGTTTCATTATAAATATTTTCAGAAGTAATGGTATTTTAATTAAAATTAATTTTAATTAATTAGCAGTCGGCATATATAACGAAACAATGGCTAGGGCTACTGAGCTTGGTAAAAGAAGATAGATTTTCATTTAATTTAAACATATTATTTTCTTAGATCCACAAAAATTATATAATTTTAACATTGATTGTCTATGAAATTATTATATGTTGGTTTTGAGCTATTTCTTATGCGGTAAGTATTGAAAAACAAATACTTTAGATTAAATAAGATAAATGATTGATCGGTTAATTTGGGGTGTAATAGTATGCTCCAATAGTTAATATAATTTATTAGGAAATCTTCCTCAAAGAAGGAATTTTTTTTCTATGATGATATGTAACAAAAATAATAATGTTTGTGCTATAAGATGATATTTATTAATTAACTTTTGATGACCTCAAAGCTTTTAGAGACTATAACAACATTCTCAAAGGATTTTTAAAAGTTACAGGTGTTGCGTTATAGAGTCGTTAGTATCGCGTTATATACAGGGTGTTTCAGATAATATGTCATTCCTTTTAAGGTCTGTAAGTAGACCCTATAGACACCCCAATAAACGTAAAACTAAACAAAAATCGAATATAAAAGGTTTTTTTTAAGTACAATGAGCCGCCTATGGTTGCATTCAGACTAAACTGTTAAATCATTCATAAAATTATAACCGACCTACCTAACAGTATCAATTTACAATAACATACACTTTTATAGCAGTAGCAGGCACATTGCGATCTGCTTACTACAATAAATAACGGGATAAGGGGATTGCCCTTTCACACTATTGAAAGAATTTAGAAATAATGTATACAATTTTTTTAACAATTTTGAAGAAGTTATTTATGAATAACATAATAATAAAAATATAGTTTAGTCATGCATCGTTCTAAAAAATGTTTAAGCTTAAGCAATTATTTATTGACATTTTTTAATTTTACATCTAAAAATAGATTTTTATTTCTGAAATTGCGTGACTTCATCCTACGCTTAAAATAAAAATATTTTAAACACTTTGACACGTTTCAGATTTTTTTGGTTGGTTTTTTAACAGTATTCAGAGGAATGGCACAATAATTTATGCAATTCGACTTAGAATAATCATTTTTTTATGGGCATTTTAATAAAAAAAGTGATACTAGAGAAATAATGTAACAAAAATAATCTTATTGATCAGACTTAATGTAATTAATTACCTTATGTTTTAAAACTTTTAAAACAGTTTTGCCTAACATTTTATTCGGATACATAATTAAATACCTAAATGGCCAATTAGATTGTCTTAAAAATTTCAGCTACATTATTATAAATTCCTTTAGTATCATTTTTGTGAAATTGTCATTGAAATTGAAAATAATTAAAAATGCTAAAAGTATGTTAATTCGTTTATAGATTTATTTCTCGTAATCTCATTTTTATTTTACAGTTTTTAAATCCATATTAACTGAATCATACATCTGCAAGTACTTCATTATTATAGACCTGTGCACAATTTTATGAACATAAAAGCACCAATCAGTTAAACACGGAGTAGATGGGCACAATTTGCGATTCAGTTTTTATTATTAAAACATTGGTTAGACAACTAAATGCATCTAGTAACTGACATAAATTGATATAATTTCCTTTATCAAAATATGCGCCACTGACATTTATAAAGGTGTATCATTTTACAGTCTTGTTTTTATGCTCTTGCTTTGAAAGTTAAAATAAACACGTACAATTCTGCTCTACTATGGAAATGTTTATTTAGTAAGGAACACTTACTCAATTATATTTGCATATTTGAAAACATGTGCATAGTCGACTCGTCATTATTAAAAAAAAGAATTTTTTAGTATTCGTATTGCTTTTAATTTTACGCTTATTGGGGTGTCTATAGGGCTTATTTTCGTCCCTAAAAAGGAATGTCATATTATCCCTGTATACTCAGTGACATAGAAATTGCAACACTAAGAAGGAGTAGGAATTTCTTAATAAAAGTTGGTATATGCGCTGGGCTGACATAAGTAATAATTGATTAATTTTTGAGGTCAAGTGGTAATGTGATAACGTCACATTTGACAGTTGTTGTAATATTTTGCTAACTTTTTCGGTCTGTGTTTTTTGTACGATTTGTTGTTCTTTTCCATTGTTAATTAACATTATTTTGGCTGCTGTTCTTTTGTTAACGTGTTTTGTTTGTTTGAGCATGCCTAGACTACGACAACGAAGATATTTTTGTCAATTAAGCAAATTTGACAGAGATAGAATTATTGGTTTGCGTGAAGCTGGTTTTTCATTTGGGGGAAATTGCTAACCGTGTAAATCTAAGTCGGTCTACTGTAATGCGAGTGTGTCGTGCATGGTTTGAAGATGGCCAGGAACATCGTAAAAGAGGGACCGAGACTTGAAGAAGAACGAATGCGCGTCAAAATCGTCCCTGGTATTTAGATAACGATATTCCTCTACTCGAGCAGTTCGTGACCAATAGTTCGGTGAAGAAGGTAGCCTTGTAACTCTTACAACAGTTTATCGCCGAATCCGAAGTTTTGGGTTAACATCATATCGTCCGCAACTTGTGCTTTCTTTGACTGCAGAACATTGTCAGCAACGGTTACAATGGTGCACTGAACGATCTCATTGGTATCTCGAATGGCATTGTGTTGTATTTAGTGACGAATATAGATTTTGTTTAGGAATGCACGACGGTGGTATGACAGTCAGAAGAAGACGGGGTGAACGAGGGAATCTTCGATTCTGTGGGTGTTATGGTTTGGGGTGCGATTATTTATGGCAACAGGTCTCCTTTGGTATTCATTCGAGGCAATATGACATCACAACGGTATATTGCGTTGTGGTTGGAACACATCTTCTGCCATACCTGCAGGAGCTCGAAGATCCATTATTCCAACAAGATAATACACCTCGCATGTAGCAAGCTTTTCCTTGAACTTCTTTGAGCGGTTCAGATTAATCTTTTGCCCTGGTCTTCAAGATCTCCAGATCTTTCTCTCATTGAACATGTATAGGACATAATGGGTAGAAAGTTGCGAAATTTGCAGCGCCCTCCTTTGATGGGAGGCAATACTCCAAGGTGAGATAAATCACCTTATTCAATCAATGCCTCGGCGTGTAAATGAATGTGTAAATCAGAGAGGCCGCACCACACATTATTAACAAGTATTGTAAAAGTTTTGTTTAATTAATAAAGATTTTCTTCCCAAATTTTTAGCATTTATTACCATAATATAGGTGAATATTCCTAACAAATTTCAACCGGAAATTCCAACCCGTTCTTGGTGTTGCAATTTCTATATCAGTGAGTATATAAATAATGAGTGAAAAACAGTGTGTTGTTGAGTAAATACATAAAATAATGGTTTTTTTATAAATCATTAGCACAAGTAAGCTTCTCTTAAGGGTTGTATTTTGCATTAGGTTTGTTCTTGTTTTAGATATAGTTTAGTGTAGTTATTTTTGATGCATGATATTTTATTTTTTATTTTGTTTTATATTCTAATTATTTATTTAATTAGTTGATGGCATGTTGGTTTTTGTTAAGTAAGTTATTTTTTATTTAAATTATGTATTGTAGAATTCAATTTAGTTTAATTTTGTATGTTAGTATCATTTTATAAGAATTCCTATTTATTGATTTTTATGTAATTATATTATATTTTTGTTTTGGTGTTTAATTTTTAATAAGGTTGGATGCTAATTTATTTATTTTTATTTTGTTTAATGTGTGGAAGTAGTATGAAGCGCACTTGTGTATAGAAGTATTTAAATATTTCTATAAATCTAATACAAGAATAAACGTAATGCAAAATACAGTCATTAAAAGAAGATCTCTTGTGCTACCGGTTTATAAAAAAACCTTTTTATTATGGGTACATGGTCAACAGCACACTGTTAATTACAATCTTATAATTGATATATAACAAGCTGTTAACCTTTGAAAATGTTGTTATAGGCTCTAAATTGCCTATTCATAACTAAAACGTTCAGGTCAGGAAAAGTTAATTAATAAATACCATCTCACAGGTATCCTGCGAAGTTTGGGTGCTTATTAGAAACCGTCGTAGTTAATTAAATTAATTTAATTTTCAGTTTGTAAATTATAAAATCGCATGAAATAAAAGGGCATCAAATTTAGCTTACTTCTCGGTACAGTTAAAAGCTTCTACCCAACCAGAAAGAGAAGGGAAACACGCGCCTATTTTATGAACGAAATATGCATTAGTTTAGTAGTAACAATAAATTTATTAGATTTAGATATAGTATTTCCACCTCCTCTTAAATTTATTCTGTTGTTAGTAGTTTCGATGGTAATCATTGTTAGCATATCGATTGATATCAATTGATATCAATATCAATTAAAAAGCAGATATATTTAAAAAGAGTTGGAAAGACTGGCCTAGCCCTAAACCATTTGATGCATTATGATATTTACAAAATAGATAATGAATATATTAAATAGACGTGCAAAATTATTGTGTCTCTAAATCGGAAGCGATCAATATTGCAGTTATGATTTATAAACTGTATTAGTAGTTGAGACGACTTCAAATGTTGTTGAGGGGGGCAATTCTTGAGTGGTAAATGTTTAAACATGACATTTTTAGGATAAAGAACTAAAACCGTAGATCTCTTATCAATGTGGTGTTTGACACGTTAAAAACCCTACTGGGGATAGAAACACTTACGAGTTGAGTTAAATTCCAATAGACATGATGAATGACCACAGTAGTTAAGGCCATAAGAACAAAGAGAATTTTTGCATTGCAAATCCGCAGTCATACAAAAACAACGGATTTATAAATATTTTTTCTATTTTTAATTGAACATGCAAAATTTATCTTAATTTGCCTTAATATGAAGTTTGAAGCCTTAAACATTTTTATTAGGGGCGGATATCCTGTTTCTGAAAAATTCTAGTAGGCATGGCGAAATGGCCAAAGTAGTTGAAGCCAAGAGGGCTATGGGAATTTCTATATTCTGAAGCCTCAACTTTACAAAATAAACAAACAACAATAACATAAATGATGTTGTATTCAAATATGGGATATACTTGAGGGCACAAATGTCCTTTCAAATTAAACTGCAAATTGATTCCAAGAATTTCACAATTTTATTTAGCGTAAACGTAAAAATATTAATTTCTATGTACAGGATGATTCATTTATCGTGGGAAATGCATTTTTCTCGCAAGGTATTTGAGATCATTAAATTCTGTCAAATGAGTTTTTTTCTTACTAATGCCTTCCAAAATTACTGAAAAACAAAACGTTTGTTTATTCAGCGCTAGGCATTGCGACATCACAAAAATATTTTTCTCGGAAGCATACTTATTTTTTAAGCGTTTTAAAATAATCATTATTCTCATGTAAAATTTTCTTTGTATATTCAACTGTTAAAAAGTCATAACTTTATCTTTTATAGATTTTATTTAACGCATTTTTTATCTAATCTGATATCAGGTTGCGTTTTTCTAAATACAATTTACCTAAATCTCATTTAATAGATTAAGAAACCTTTATAAAACAACTGATGTTATCTATTAGCTGTCAGTGCCATTATGGAGTTAATATATTAGTTGTTAAAAACTAAAAATTTTGTTTACATAACGAAAATGTAGATATGTTATCAATATATGTAGAAGCTCAGAAAAATGCTTTAAATACCGAAAGATTATACGCTTAAAGGAAACCAGAGATGAACCAACCTAATCATAAGATGTTTTCAAGGTTAGAAGTTACGGTCAGGAAAAAGGGAAAATCGTGCAATGTGGCTGCTATTTTAAATTAATTTCAAAACCATAACGTAATATTAAATATAGTACGATACAAAGAATTCTTAAAACTAATAATTTCCATGATTATAAAATTTACAACTTGTAAGAATTGTTTATTAGAGATTATGAAAGACGGGTAAATTTTATATCTCAATTTTTAGTATCCTTAAATGGTAGTCCAAATTTAAACAATTATATCCTATGGACGAATGAAAGCTTATTTAGTAGTTGTGGAACGTTAACATAAAAATATCAATTATTGGTCTGATGAAAACCCATACAATGTAAGAGCATTTGCAAGACAGGGTCATTTTGGTATTAATATTTGCTATGGTATAGTCGGACGGCATTTAGTGGAATCATATTTTTATGAAGGGAACTTTAACAGAGCAGAGCAAAATGAGCTTCCTATTTTGCTAAAAAATATACCTCTTCAAAGTAGAAGGAATTTATGTTGCAATTGTATGGGGCTGCTTACCATAATACTGCTATTGTTCAGAACCACTTAAATGTAGAACATCCAGACAAATGGATGGAAACGTATGATCTACTAGGTCCCCAAACCTAACACTTTAGACTTTTCCTTATGGGGAACTGTACTTTATAAAACACCATCTAATAATGTGGAACATTTAAAACAGAAAATTAGCCATGCTTGTGATACCATAAGAAAGAACGTTTTAAGCAAACTTACATATGACGTTATAATTTATATATGGTTAACAATGGGTGTTATATTGAACAGTTAAACTAATTTTATAATTTGAAAATATTGTTTTCCAAAGATTTTTTTTAATCTATTAAACGAGATTTACGTGAGTTGAATTTAGAATAACGCAGCCTGCTATTAGATTAGGTAAAAAATTTGTTAAATAAAATTTATAAAATATAGTAATAACTTTTTAATGGTTGAATATATAAAAATAAATTATTTGGAAAAAATGATTGTTATTAAAAGTCTTTTCAAAACACTTAAAAAATAGGCATGCTTCTGGGAAAAATTTTCGAGGCGTCACGACGCTTAGCGCCGAACAAACAAACGTTTTGTTTTTACAATAATTTTGGACGGCTATTAGTAAGAATAAAACTAATAACAGCATTTAATTGTCTCGAATATTTTGCGAGAAAACACATTTTCCATGATAACTGAATCACCCTGTACATAGTTACTGTAGCGAGTGTTCAAAAATTCCTTATTACTTACCGAAACAACGCCACTAATGGAATCTAGTCAAACGAGAGTATTGCTAAGATTTTTAATCTATCACAATTAGCACTTCTAATACTTCTGTACACTAATATCTGCCCTCGTGGCCCTTGTTTATACATATTTTTGCTATAACGGCAATGTATAATTATGTCTAAGTTTCGTTCTACGACCTACAATTTTTTGATAAAGGGCCAAAATGTCTGAAAATCCCCTGTATACTCTTTTATCACATGTTATAGGCCGGCCACGCTACCCCGGAAATGAATGATTCGTTATACATCATTTCGTTTTGCGGCCATTTCCAGGAATGTAGCTTGGTCTTATAGCGAGGTATTTGTTCTTTTAAAATGCATGTGGTACTCTATCCGGCTAACCGCCACCGAGATTGTCCCATCCTGTACATAATTTGTTATATGCTTTGAATCTGTTAATTGGAAATATTAACTAAGGTTAGATATTTGAATTAGGAAGATGGTTGTAAACTATAAACTGTGATTGTATGAAAATTGCAGATAGACAAGTTGCGTTTAGACTACTACTCTACAATATTATTAATCATATGATAGGTAACTGGGAATTTAATTATATTTAGACAATATGCTTTGTGGCGACAAAATTAAATTACATTTGGAAGTACCATAATATTTACAATGGCCTTAATTTTCATTTTATTCTATTTTATAAACTGACATTTTGTTTTGATCTGTATGTTTATGTGCTTTTAGATATATTTAATTTAACAAATATACCTCCAATAACGACCGATGTGTTATAAAAACAATGCCTTGTTTGTAGTCCTGTAGTTCTAATAAAATTAAAACAGTGGTACCTACGAGGATTGTTTGAGAAATGCGAGAAGTGCCAGTTATTATTGAACAGCAAAGCTACAAATTTTAGTCGGTAATACAGTTTCATTTATCATATGAGCACATGTGAGGTTATAATTCGATATGTCAATTCATTCCTTGTTTACACGTCATTTGGAATCGACGTGTTAGGGCATTATTTTAAAATAGAAAATTTATTACATCGTGCTATAATTGCATTCTTTGTAAAAAAATGTTTGGAGGTAAGGGAAATTCATATCCAAATATTAAATGGTTTAGGAAAATATGCTCCTTCAAAAACAATGGATTGCAAATGATGCATTTCAATGTGATGGCATACGCATTGAAGGCGATCCCCGCTGTAGACGTTCAAAAATCGCGACAACAGAAATTCCTACAGACAATTCATGATATGACGTTGAATAACCGGCGAGTAAAAGTGCGTGAAATTATTGACGTCATAGGTACCTTAACAGAATGTGTATGGTATATTTTACATCAAGAATTACACATAAAAAGCTTTGCGTAAGATTGGTGCGAGATTTGCTAACAATTGATAACAAACGCATTCGAACGTAAATTTCTCAGGAGCCCTTGAATCATTTGAAAGAGAAATAGGTTTTCTTTGTGCATCATTTTATAACTATGGATGAAATATGGATTCATTGCTAGAGTCAGAGCTTAACGAAAAGTTAATACAGTCGACACTAGCCAGTTGTTCTGCACCAAAGAAGACAATCCGTTCTATCGACAGGCAAGGTTATGGCGTCCGTTTTTCAGGATTTAAAAGGAATATTAATGACTAAATTTCTTAATAAAGATAAAACCATAACCAGAGAATATTATGTAAAGCTTTTGAATCGATTAGATAACAAATTCGCGAGGAAAGAGCTGGTTTACAAAACACCTGTTCATAAAACTGTTGTAGCAGTGGGAAAACTTAATGAATTAATGGAATTGTTGGAATATACACCAGGTTAAGGTACTTTCGCTTGTTTCCCAATATCAAGAAGTTCATCGCTGATAAGCGTTTTATGTCTAATGAAGAAGCAACTGTAGCCGTAGATGAATATATTATCTCTCACAAGGTCTCTTCAGAGAAGAGATAAATTTATTGTAGTGCCTGGACTGAGTGCATTGAACTCACTGGAGATTATGTTGAAAAATAAAACTATTTTAAAAACTATAACTTATTTTTTCATCTTCATTCCGTGAATTTTTCAAACCACCTTCGTATAAGTAAATTTATCTATTTGCAAATGCCCTGAAAAGAAATTTTTGAACAGATCATTCTCAGTAACATTAATTAAACTATATAAAAAATAATTTAACTTGATGAAACATATCTGTGCCAACATATAAATTATACAGCAAATTTACATTATTTTGGTTTAAATGGTAACCTAAAGAAATGCTTATTATATCATCATATGAGTTCAATAGATTCAGTCTCATTAGCAGTCATACGTAAATCAAATAGTTTAAAGTTACGTATAACTTTATAATGATTGGCGTTCTTATTTGATGATCTAATTAAATGTGTTTATTCAATTTAATTAATTTTCGATCTTTTACTGTTTACAAAGTGTTGTTGAGAACTTAATTAGGATATCCGGCATAGAGGTACACCGACTAGCAGGATGTTGATGTAATACTTTCCAACCCTTTAACACTAATGAGGATTTCCTTTACAAGACTTTATTTAAGAATTTAGCAAATTTCCTATTCGCTCCCTTTGAAAAATATAATAGCATAATAAGTAGTACTAAAGAATATAATAAACTGCTTAAATTGGGAAATTTATTAAATATTTTTAAAAATGTAACCATGAGCTTTTATCCTAACTTTTAAATTATTTAAGTTCAATTAGTTGACTGATATGCACGTTTAGACAGCTGTTAAAATGTAAAACCATCTAGATACGTTTTAAAAATGTACATGACTAAAAAGAGAGAATTAAAACAATCAAGATTCTAACATTTTCGTTTTAACTATTGTTAAAAACAATGATAATAAACAATTGGATAACAAATTAAAATTCAAAATTAACACGATAAACTAGTCACCTAGAATATAAATATAAATGAAATAACAAGTTACATAGTGAAAAATGACATGATAACCCAATCTAACATTTAAAATGTAATTAATTTTGCAATATCATAAACAAACATTTTTACTGTAAATATTTAAAATACGCTCATATAAATTGATGGCATTGATTGCAATTTAACCCTTTTTGCATTTATTCGTTTATTGCGTTTCTATTTTATTTATTCTAATTTAATAAATTATTTTGTATTGACATTGATATTTGTTCGAGACACAACAAAAGCTTCTACTCAATAAACCCTAATAGGTAAAAGGTAAAGAATCATACCGGTTCTTACATTTCTTAATCCACAAGAGTGTGCTACCATAATATTAAAGTTTGCGGGTTCGATGACCTTTAATTCAAAATAAATAAAATCGCTCGACCAACGACTTAATTAATATCAAATCAATTAAATCGACGCGACAACGAAACACAATGTACTTAACATTCACTAATTCCACCTAAATTTTATTCTTTTTACAGTGATACAAATGTTCAAAGGAGTGAAAGCGAAAAGTTCCAAAGTACATACTTATACAATTAGTTTGCAATTATATAGATTTTGATAAAAAATACATATTTTTATATAAACAAATCTTATCCGACAAATCCACCTCAGTTTTAAACTTCCGACAAGTTATTTTACCTGCCATGTTTCCCGCTCGTTCGCCAAAACCTTTCTATGGGGATACCTTGATAATAGACGTTTTTTCATCATTTCTGATATCATAGATGCATTAAAGCAGAGAATCCGTTACAAAATTAAATATATCACGTCTAATGTATTTAAGAAATCTAGTGTAGCAACACACGATTATTTCTTATGTTTATAGATATGCAAATAATATTCACAAATGATTACAATATTATTTGCGTTTATTTTGGGAATGATAATTGCAACGCTCACCCATCCAAATTAATGGACGCGCAGAACGTTACTTTACTCCAGACATTTTTTCTGATAGCTCGCCAGCGCATATTTTTTTTAGAGAAACTGTTAAGTTCCCGAAAAATGGCATAACATGCACAATAACAGTAGCAAGTTTTAAGCTGCATTTCTAATTAAATTTTAAATAAATCTTTTAAGTGATATTAAACTGTCAAATCACTTATTAAACATATTTGTTTGTAATTATGATATGTAAATAGATTTTAAGTACTCGAGTTAAATGTATACAGGTACTACGTTGTAATTTTTAAGAAGTTTTAAGAATCGTGCTGTAATTTTGGGCTAGTCATTTTATGCCATAAGCAGTGCTCCAGTTCAAAAATAGGGTAGGATTCAAAACTTTAATTGAAAATATTTATGTGTACAAGTATGCGTTTGCACCATAATATATCGATTCCTTCGATTGACTTTGGAAATTCAGTGAAAAATCGAAAATAGCATTGTACTTTTAAGTCTTATTAAGGTTTTAGCGTTCAGTTTTTGGTGGCAGAGGGCTAGCAGCAATCAATTTTAATGTGGAATTTTCTATTTAATTGGGATGAGTAACAAAGTATATTAATATATAATAAAGTAAAGGGAATAGTTGAAGTAAACAAGAGTGGTTTGCATATTTTCAAAACGAGTAAGTAACATTAAGTTATTTGACAAAGGTAGTAGAAAATTCTATTATATCTCTCAAAATTTTTTTAATGTCGCTACCTATACGATGCTATTTATAATTATTAAGAATGGTGGGTGTAATATAATTGAATTTTATGCTAGTAATGCTTTTATAATTTAATATTAGTTTGGAAATTAATTTTGCTTAAAATAATGTTTATTACTCCACCTTATCATAGGGCAAAAACTCTGCGAAATACAGAATTGCGATATATATTGTATGAAATTGATGAATGGCGGTTCCTTGAAAAGTTTATTACAAGCTTGTATTTTATCAAGTTTTAAGTTTGGAGATACTGTATTAATGATTTCAAAGCAACTTTAGTTTGACAAGACGTGAACTATTGATTACTGTCAGTGAAACATCAATTTTATATTATTATGGCGGTATTCCGTTATTAAGTTCCATAATAACTAAATATCGTACTATTCACAATTTTAAATACTTTTCAAATTCTATATTAATTATAATTACAGAGTTATAAAAAAATTAAATATTTTGCCCTAAATTTTAGTATAAGATTTGTAATGTTGATTAGATTTTAAACTTCATAGCATATCATGTTTTGCCAATTTAATTTTAAAATTTTTTATGTGACCTGTATTATTATTGGCATGTGACTTTAAACTATGATACATTTTTCGGCGATGCATTTCACTACATTTACGTTTAATATTTCAGCTACTCTCCATCAGATGTCTCTCCATGCTCAACTTTCCTAAATCCTTCAAGGTAAAAATATTTTATTTACATTATGAAAACCATTTCTTAACTTTAATTAAATTCGAAAGGTTGTTTTAAAACTTTGATTTATTTGATGTAAGATGGAAATTTTCATCTTTTTAAGAATATTAAGTTTAATTTGGAAAACCATTTATAATCAAGGATAATTTTGTTGCCTTGATTTTAGGTCTTTTAATTTTTATATTTAATTCATTTATTTAGGTAAGTTTTATTTATAAAAAAAAGATATTTTCGTTTAAATGCTGGAGTTACCATATAAGTTATAGTAAATTAGATTAGGTATTTCATTTTTGTATATAGTCAGTTTTACTTAATGTTATTTTAATGCCCTCATGCAGAAGTCACTTGTAATAAAAGGTCAAACTTCTCTTGGTTTTTGAAAGGAAGTAAAGACTTAAAAGTAGGATGAGTTTGGAAAGATGCTTGAGAAGCGAATCTGTTATGTTCTTAAATTTAATACATTTAAATTCATTAAAGTTTAAGGTAGACAAACAGTAACTTCTACATTGCTTACTTGGTTTAATTAAAAACTTGGGCAACTTTATGTTTGTTGTTACAATTTTGAGTTAGGTATATACATATATAGTTAACACAAAATTGTTTTGACTTGGTGAACGATTTTTTATACTCTTTATCAATTTAAAATTATTCGTCCTAAGTTTAATTAAATTTTTATATAATTTATTTAAGAAGTTTGAAAACTGCTTAAATTTGTTTAATATAAACAAGTTTTCAATACTTCCATTAATTTAAAATAACCTGAACTTTTAAAGAGTCTAAACATTGTTTTCACTGGTAATGTCTATAGAGAGAAAGACAGAAAGAAAAATTATCAGGACAACACCTATAGAATCGTTTGCAGAGCTTTCAAATGACTATTTCTTATTAGCGGCTCTAGGATCTGGTATAGCAAATCGGACAACACTACTTAGTTTATGAAACTTTAAACAAATTTAACCAAATCAGTCGGAAGTTAAAAACTAAACATTATTTTTTAAATGTAACATCGTATTTCTCAATGGCAATCAATAGGTAGGAAAGTATCAAAGTTAAGAAGCATACACTACACAAAAATTGTCCATTTTAGCTTTGTACACTTTACTTGTCGTTCGACCTCACAAAAAATGCCAAAGAATAATCTGCCGTTTATGGTTGAGCGAAAACAATTTTATAAAAGTGATGGACAATATGTGGTATTACCACAACAAATGGGCGAATTATGTTATACTTAAGCATGCAATTTTGTAGATGGATAAATGGTACCCGTTACTTGCTATATACATACATATATATATATATATATATATATATATATATATATATATATATATATATAT
>JAHWXV010430118.1:0-12231 GCA_024586415.1 Phrixothrix hirtus
TTTTATTGAGTTTTGTTTACTTCCATTTGCTTGTTGTATTCTTTGAGTGGGTTGCGTTTTTCTTTTTTGAGCTTTGCTCTCCTGATTTTTATTTAAATAAGACTTTCTCCATTTACTGGATGAAACAGCATACGGTGCTTTTGGTTTATTGCATTTGTTTTTCACCTCTTCACATTTAGGCTAGTGTAAATGGTGTTGCCATATATCAGCATTTTTGTTAATTACTATATTTGTAATTATATTAATTTTCTTTTGACTCGTTGCATTTTCATCGCTTACCCAATCTGGAACTGAATTATTTAGACTTGTCTTAGGTATAAAATTGTTTTTACATATATCTTTTATCTTCCAAATTTGTTCTTGTTGGATTTCCTCTTTCTTTTCTTTTTCATCACTAAATAAATTAACGTTTGTGTCTTGCTCTTGATCTTCGTAATTCCCAATTTCTATATGAATGTCTACGTTCTGATTTGCACCTTTCCCAATAGTTGACATATCCTGCTTATCATTCTTGTCATTATGGCTATCATTTTCTCTTAGAATATGTAGTTTGTTCTCTTTTGTAGGTGTATTTTAGTACACAATTTCCATTTTGTTGAACATCCAATATAATGTCGTCAAATTCAAGTGGTAATGATTCTAAAAATCAGCTGTACGTGTTGAAGGCATAGATAATAGATGTTTGTTAGAATCCAGTTCATTTGATTCTAAAACGATTTCTTTAGATATTAAAAACAACGGTGCTTGTGGGTTTGAATCCAGTTCCGAATTAAAATGATCTTGGAAAACTTTATTATGACAGTACACCCAAAATTTATATAAAGGGTCATTACTATTGGTGTTTTCAGGCGGCATGTTCAAAAATTCACATGAAACATCCTTTGAGTATGACTCCAACACTTTAAGAACTGTTTGAAAGTCAGTCTTTTCTAAATTTTTACTTGTGTCATCAATAATAGTACTACTTTCAATTTTAAACCTTCTCACAGAAATGCATTTCTCAAAATCTATTGAATTTTCATCAAAAGGAAATAAACCGCATGCCCTAAATCCATTTTTTATAACTTCGCAAGATGTAGCCTTTTCAAATGCACTTTTAAATAAAGGTGCAAAATTTCCCTTAGTTATATATTTGTTTGTTTTCTGTTTGTGCTCCAGTGCTACCATTTTCCATGATGTTTTTAAGGGTTTGAAAATTGCTACATCACACTGTTGAAGAATGTGAGTAGCATTGGGCAACAAACAATACAAAATAATTTTGTTCTGCGAGGCAAAATTACTAAGTTCCAAATTTATATGCGATTTATGTCCGTCTAAAAACAATATTATGGGAAAAGTTACACCTTGGGTCACCAACCAAGGATAAAAGTAATTACAAATGTATTCATAAAACGTCTCTGCAACCATCCAACCAGAATCAGAACGTCCAATAAAGTAGTACTCTGGAATGGAATTGGCAACATCGCGTGGAATTCTTTTATACGGAAAAACAAAGGCGGTACGTGGATTCCTGAAGCAGAATAATTACACAAAACTGTTAAGCAATCTTTTTAAGGGTCGCTACTAATCGCATAGAAGTTTTTATAGCTTTTAGGTGCAAGGAGCTTGCCAGATTTTGGAGCGAACTGCACGCCTGTTTCATCTGCAATCTATGTACTCTCCTCGAATCACTAAAAATATCTAGGCATCCTTGTTCTCTTAAATAGTCACGTAACTCTTTAAACCATGTTAGTATTGCATTCTTTGTAACACAGCCTCTAGCTTTAGAAATGGTTTCCACGTGTCTTTTTTTAATTTTTGGATGTCTATTCAAAAATAATTGCAACCATTTTTTTCCCGGTCGATGATTTATAAATGGGGTGTCTTTCTCAGTTCCCTTAATTATTTCTTGAATTGAATCTAATACATCGTCAATATGCATAGGAAAACCTAATTTGGCTTTATCTATAATCCAATCTGCGATGAGTTTTTCTTCTTCAGCCCTTAACACAGGCTTGGAACACATTTTTCTATCTATGGGGACCTTATTTCCTATCTTTTTACTTAAAGTCCCTTTAAGTATACCATACTTCCTAGCAGCAACGCAATGAGTTAATTTTTGCTCATGAATTTCCTATATATCTTGCAAAAGAGCCTCATGTGGATATTGTAATCTCCTACATTTCGTTTGGTCATCCATGGGTAATCTATAAGTGATCAAAAGATTTAAAGACTTAAAAAGGATATAAAGATGATAATATTGTATTTCTCCCGTAAAGAAACTGTTATCTGCCAGTAAGCAACACGAAATATGGCCCGTGTCTTTACTGGATGCAGGCCTAAAATTGCATTTTGATTTTACTGGTATGATCTAAGACACTTACTTCATAGATTACGGTTATAAAATACATCATAATATGACACAGCTTAAAACACCAGTAAAGAAACGGTTGTTTCTTCATTAAATTTTTAATAAGCTTTGAACCCACTACAAGAACTAAATAAAAATAAGTAATCATTGGGGATTTCTTCAATTTCTGTTTAGAATTCATAACCTCAATGTTCTTATTAAGATATCCCATAGTTTTTAATGAAAATAATAAATGGTCGTCATAAAAATCATTGCATTTATGTAAACTGGCTGTATAGCAACCTTAGTATTTTAAGCTGTATTAATTGATTCCACATACCTGCTCTATTTACACTGTATTTCTATTTAACATATGAACTCTTAGCCACATCTTTAAATGACAAAAACATAATTAGTGACACCAATTTAAGTTTCATGCACTAAAAAATCCCAGAAATTAGGTATATTTCTTATAAATAATAAAAAATCTGTGTATGTTTCTTCATTGGGTATGTTTCTTTATTGGTGCTTTTACCCTGCTCTAAATACACTTCTTGGTTACT
Organism: Phrixothrix hirtus; assembly: GCA_024586415.1. Lineage (NCBI taxonomy): Eukaryota > Metazoa > Arthropoda > Insecta > Coleoptera > Phengodidae > Phrixothrix > Phrixothrix hirtus. Next base: position 2,893 of record JAHWXV010430118.1, read on the forward strand.
TACAACTTGCCTAGATACGAATTAGGTTTGAACACCTAAGAGCTTTCCCAATGAGAAGTGCATTAAGCGAATTCGTCAATTTTTATAGCTACGTGGCTCTGATAACAAAGAATAACACTTCTTTTCTTTATTATTTGTTAACTTATAGTATGGTGATATAAATAAAAAATGCAATGCCTAGTATTTATGAAGTAATTTGATTTAAATATTCATAGAAGTTGTAATGTAGTATTTTCTTGTACGCATTTTTATTTTATGCCAAATAACGAAACAATAACAATTGATAACAGTATTAAGGTGTTGGTTAAGGTAGTTTAAAGAAGGAGTTTATGTGGTTCGCTACGGATCTGGATGTCCTACAAGGACTACTTCTCATGAAGAACGTCATCTAAACATTTCAACGTTGAGAGATAACCATATATTTTTGCATGCGTTCGAACCAGTTGTTGTAGCACTTTTTCCATTCCGAAGATGGTATAGCAGAAATGTGAGTTTTGAATGCTTCCACAGCACCTTCAGGTGTTGAAAACGGGTTCAATGGATTTTATTTTTGACAACTGGAAATAAAAAGAAATAATTTGGACTTAAAATCGGACTTTATGGACAATGAGTCATTAATTATACCTTTTGCTGCTTCAAATAATCAACAGTTTGTGACACTGTGTATGACGATGCATTGTCATGGTAAAGATGATCCGACATTTTGCATTAGTTTTTCTGATTTTATTCATGGCTTCCGGTAAGAAAATGCTTGTATATCAATCAGCATTGACCGTGCGACGATCTCTAAAGCGACAGTAGCAACGTGACCAGTAACACTGAAAAATGTTGCGACGATTTTCTTTGAAACACTTCGTAAACGGACAACTTTCTGGGATTTAATTCATATTGAAATACCCAAGCGCGCGACTGTTGCTTTGTTCCTGGCTCATATGAATAAATCCAAATTTCGTCACCCGTAATGATGCTATAAACCAAATTTGAAGCACCACGGTTAACTTTTTTCAGCATATCCTTGCTCCTTTGAACACGAGTCACATAAGCTACATAATTTTCGATAGAACCATATATGATTCTCTAACAACGACGGAAGTACTCGATTCCCGAAACATTTGCAGCATCTCTTGTATTAAATGCAATAAATTTGTTTGATTTTCTTTTGGCTATGTATAATTATTTTAGTGAAGTTTATTACCGGGAGCCACAAGTTGCACTATTGTGAAATAAAAACGACTAAGAATAACATCTTATCACCTTTATCTATATGATATTTAGTTGTTGAAAGTAGCCGAACGTTTTGTACTATTTATAGTTAATCTTCTGATATTTGCAATACAGTAAGATATTAAAGAGTAAAACATCTTTTTTCAGCAAATGTTTGGTAAAAAATATTTTTAGTTAATTACCAAAACATTTTCGGTAGACTAGATAATATTATAAAATGCAGGTCTAATGAAAATGTTTTTTAATACATAAATAATTAAAATTTGTATCAAACAATAATCCTAGAAATCCTCCATTTTATATTATTTTTTGATCCATTTGATAATAAAAGCGATAGTCTACTAAAATTGTTGACATTTTATGACAATGGCCGTACTCTTTCAAAGTGAATTCATTAAATTTTACAATAAAATACGATTGATATAATATTCTTTATCAGACCAAATGCAGTTAAATACTGAATACTAAATTTAGCTCTAGCAATTATAGGCGGAGCAAACACGTCTTCATATCCTTGCGATGCTTTGAGTGGTCATTTCAGTCCAAGCAACTTTTCTGGCTAAATGTGTATGGACTTTTGGTGATTGACTGTAAATAGTGATACTTCTATGGGTTTTTGTAACTCGATTTCACCTAGCGTAACTGTGATATTTGATAAATTCAATGGCATAAAAGTTACCATTAATAAAATTAAAACGTTTATTGGATTGATACGATAAAATATTTTCAAAGTCAAAGTGAATTTTCGTAAACAGTGTTCACCATGTGAACTTAATTAATTTTATAAGTAGTTCAAAGTGGGAAAATAAACTCGTCCAATAAGGGTTCAAATAACACCATGATGGGGGCCACCCCAGTCCAGGGTATCCACCCGCCAGATCATCATCAACAAAGGAGAGATCCGGAAGCGTGGCTAGTACGGCAGAAGATCTTAACAAAACACGTTAGGCAGACAAACCTCAGGTAAGGCCTCTGTTAACTTTGGAGATGAACACGTCAGACCCACAAAACTATTATAATGACTTACTCCATTCCCACAATGATATTGCCAATTTCATAGAAAACGACTTGGACCCTAACTACAAAATTACAAAAATCAACCAAAAAACACTCAGGGATAAATTTAGTACATGGGTAGTTTTCCAGTCACAATTAATAGGGGAAAACAAACAACTTCTCAAACAAATACAAGAACTGAAAACTAAAATAAAAACTCTACAAACCACAAAAACACAAGAGACACTCGAAAAAACCTATGCACAAAACGCCAAAACACCCTCAACAACCCCAACCAATACAACAACTACCTAAAACAAACACAGTATTTATCCGAGCAAAACCCGGAACGGACAGTACAAAAGTCAGAACATATTCACACAAAAACTCAACCCGATACAAAATAAAATCGAAATAAACACCATTAGAGCAGAAAATAACATGCTGGTTGTAGAGATTCTAACCACCGAAGATGCTAACAAGATCATAAAACACAAAGACCTAGAAAGATAACTGAGATGCGAACTCCCGAGGAGTTTGTTGTTATTTATGATGTTCCAACGGGCAAGCCTGAAGAAGAGCTGAAAAATCAAATATATCTTCAAAATTTCGAGGAAAACATAGGCATAACCAAGGAGGAGTTCGACCCCGACTTTAAACTCAGATTTAAAACAGCCCCACGAGGAAAATCCACCTACCATCAGGTAATGGAAGTAACATCAAACCTAACAAAAATCATCTTAAACACGGACCGGACTTATGTAGGATTTAGCACCCTAAATGTAAAAGATTACATAGTAGTGAGATTTAGGCCATGTTCAAAAATTTTGCAAGGCAGAGAAAGGAAAATGCGGACACTGCGGTGACGAAAACCACAAACGGGAAAATTGTTCTAGAAAAGAGACTCCGCGATCATGCATACCGTGAATTTTACGTAACAAAAAGTACGCGGTGAAATCATATAAAGAATGTGCAACATACAAATTTTTGCTGAACCGACTTATACAGAAAACGGATTATGGACAATAAATCTACAAACGGAAACACATACATAACAACGACCTTGCATAGTAAACTAGAACTTGAACTTGACATTACAAATACTAACCCAAACACTATACGGTCTACGATCAACGAACCTACGGACGTAACTACAGATAAAAAACAACGTAAATCTAAACCGTCCTCCAGAAAGGCAAGGGGCCGTTTAAGGGCCCTTACCCATAGACTTAAAAACTAACAACTAAATAACACTGAAGAAAGTACACAGACGGATATTATAGAACCACAACAAACAACAAAAACAGAAACTAGCCTACATAACACCTAATTACAAGACACGATCAAAAGAACTTACAAAAACTTACGAAGACCCGAAAATTCTGTAACCAACGACATAAAACGAGGCACAGACAATACCAAATGTAACGTTTTCTTTTTGCTTATTGGTAATTTATCGAATTTCGATTTGTTAAATTAAATTTTTTAATTTATGCCTGCAAGTTGTTGGGTAATTCGTTGTGAAATTCATAAAATTTAGTTATAAAATAAAAATAACGATGTAACATTTTAACTGGGTGCGCCCCTATGTTTCTCGAATATATGGAGATAAGGCGCTACGGAAAGTGAAACGAATTTTTAACGCCAGTATTTAGAAGGTCGTTGATTATGCACGTTGTCTAAAACTCCGGACTATCAAATCTAACTATGGTGTGTTACATTGGTTGTTAGTCAACTTTTTTTTGTTACGGGTAAGATCTTTTAAATTTGTTAATATTATAATAAATTTCCATCATTAATTATAGCAACTAGTACCGGTTGGATGTAATAAACATGATTGTTCCAAACTTGTAAGCGCTAAAATGAAAAACTGTTTATTATCATCTGCGGTTCTCTTATTGTAGAAGTTAATTAACAGAACAAGTTAGCCCTGGCGATATGTAAATGGATAATTTTGTCGACGCGTAGCAAATGGTTGGCCTTTATCGTATAGAATCACATCTGGCAGTCTGCATGGACCTCTTTATTACATGGAACCGAGGCTATCTTGTCTTTGTTAGCTTCACATGTTAATGAAAGCTAGACCTTCAACTGGTTTTTTACATTGACAGAAAAGCATGCTACTAATTGATGTCCCTAGCTTTTTGAAAATAACGTATTGAGAAACTATTTACTTTCGGGAATGAAAATTCATTAGTTCAATTATAATATATTGCACGCCATAAGAAGCACTTGTAATCTTAGAATTTCATTTTGAATATCAACTTACAAATAATATCTTCCGCTACCTTTTAAAAGAAATAAATGTTCAGAGTAGTATTTTTGAATTAAAGTAAATTGGTTGTTTAAGTTTTGGTACGCACAATTTATGAAATATAATTTATCGTAAGGTTGTCTAGACTTTTAGTGAATTATATTTATATACATGATACGTTAACAATTTCCTTTGAAAACGGAATCTTTAAACGACGAAAGTTCACTTACTGTTCTTTCCTTGCAATTAATATTTCAGTGTTGTAATCAGAGTAAAAGGTACAGAATTTATTTAAGCTATATTTTGAACTATTATAATTATTTTTTTTTTGAAATATTGCTTTTTCTTATGTTTAGCTGCAATATATGATTTTTGAAATTTGCAACTTATAGCACCTGTCAAGTTATAATGTTAGAATATTGTCAGCAAATAACAACTAAATCTTCTTCCATAACGTTTTGATGTTAGATGTCGTCTACCTAACGCTACTAGATTGTTCATTGTAATTTTGATCACAATTTTGGTTTCGTAAAATTAATTTTTGCTTTAATACGCGTTAACGAAGAGAAGTAGATTGTGTTTTGATTTCGACTATTCCAGGATATTTTATTTTTGGGAATGTTAATTGTAACATAAATTTCTTATCTTTGTTGAATATATAAATATATCAGTTGGCCTAAATCCTGTTAAGGCAAAAGTCAATAACCTAGTTTGTCATTTTGGTATTTGAAAGGGATAAAAATTATAACGTAGTTTCTAAGCATTGTTATCTTTGTTGAATATATGTATAAATGTATCGGTTGACCTAGATCCCGTTAAGGCAAAAGTCAATAACCCAGTTTGTCATTTTGGCGTTCCGAAAGGAATAAACATTTATAACTTAGTTTTTAGTAATCTTTGTTATCTCTTATTTTGGTTGTTGTTTGTTATTTATTGCCGAACCCGCACGCGGTAATAAACATATGTATTGTTGTACTTTAGTTGCATTTCATTACTTGTTCGAAGAACTTAGCTTTTCTTTAGATTAGATCAGCACCAGGACTCTGAAGCCGTTGTGTGTCTTATCGTATGAAGCGTACGTACGAGATAGGAAGGTACATACGACTGGCGCCCTTACAGGTATATGCTTTCTTTTCCTTCCTATGGTACCATCTGCGAGTTGTGGACAAGAGCCAAAACTAGCGTAGCAAAACCGTCCACGCCCCTCTCCGACTAATTGTTACTGAGCTAAGCCGCGTCAACCGTAATTTTCTATTGCAACACGAGCCACCGAAGGGTTGCTGTAAGATCATATGTGGAACCAAATTACAACACAAACTTTAGACCCAACAAAAATTTATTTCAAAATAGAATTAGATATGCAAATTAACAGACTGGAAGAACATACAACTTTAAATATTGCTTTACGACATCTTGTACGGAACTTACACACAAACGAACACAAGATTGCTTTTCCAGTTCCGGAAGCTATGGACAGAATACAGCTTAGATGCTTAAACTTACCTACAGAACCGAAGTTACTTAAAGACCTTGGACTGAAAGTATTCAAAAGAATAAGCGAGGAACTGGATTTTCTATCTTTATACACTGACTTTGTAACAATACACGGACGTGTAACCTTTGACCCCACCAAGAACTTGCCAAACAGCCACATGTCTAGACACCTCTAACAAGTGACGAAACTATTACAACTAAACTATCACAGGAGCGCAACTGTAATACATGAACTTCGTAAACTTGCGGAAAAAACTGAGATAGACATTATGCTCCTACAAAAACTGTATACCACTACCGAAAACAAAATTCCGCGGATGCTAGTGAATAGCCTAAAGATAACCAAGGGAATTTCTCTCATGGCTGCTATTATAGTCCTAAACAGGGCATCACCACAACTGTGGTGGGACATCTCAGTGATTCCCACTACGTCTGTGTTGAGATTGCCACACCAACAGGGGGCTATATACTGGTAAGCTCCTACTTTCAGTTTTCGGATTGCTACAGCAAGAATATCAGGAGAATCCATAAGATCACGGACACATACACAAACAGGCATGTCACATACGCGATGGACGCCAACGCAAAATCGCATAGTGGCACAGTAACACCACTAACTATAAAGGACATAAACTACTAAATTTCATACAAGAACATCAACTAGAAATTCTCAACAAACACAACAACTCCCCAACATATCACGGACCTAATAACGCCCAGACGAACATAGATGTGACTCTATGTACCCTACAGACACACGACTCGATCACAGATTGGAAGGTCACAGCCAATCTAACCACCAGCGACCATAATGTCATTGCTTTCAACATAACTACACAAAACCCACCCAGAGTTATCACAAACACCAAAAAAACCTACAACTACAACAAAGTAAACTGGACAACCCTTCAAAACCCTTTTATGCCGCGCCCGACAATAAAACCGAACGAAATCGTACATAACTATACATAATTACTTACAAAAACCATACATAACGCCTTGAAAGTTGCCATCCCCCAACATCACCATAAAACAGCGACGAAAACTATTTTTTTGAACCAACTCCTAAGTAACTTAAGACAAAACCTACGACGCGCCAGAAGAGCGTATCAAAACGCTATAACTCCTGACCTGCGAACTTACACTCTATCCGTTTGCAGAAATCTCAATGCACAGTATACAAATGAAATCTACATTGTTAAGGTGAACAGCTGGATTATGTTCGCAGAGAAGAACTTGTAAACAAATCCGCGGGGACTGCCGTACAAATTGACGGCAGACAAACTTAACATCAATACTGACATACAAATGTTTCGAAAAGGGCATGGAACTTTCACACTTCACTTGGGACGAGACCACAAACTTCTTACTAAACAGCCTACTACCAGATGACAACCGACAGCAGACACTCCTGCACAACAAATACTTAGACAAAGCACATACTCGACACCCTTAAACCAAAACATTTCGCATTCAATCACAACCCCTGAAATCACAGACACAACTTACTCACTGAAAAACAAAAAGCACCTGGACCAGACCAAATAAAAAGCGAGACCATTAAAGCCCTTAAAGAGCCACTAACCCCAATGCTTGAGGCTCTATACAATGAATGCCTAGCGTAGGGAAAATTCCCAAACCTGTGAAAACAGGGCAACATTAGAATAATCAAAAAGGGACAAGCCAAAGATTTGCCATCTCAGCACGCTTGGAAAATTATATGGAAAATAATCAACGACAGACTTACACAACGCACGACAGACGACCTACAAAGTAATCGACAATATGGCTTCGGAAAAGGCAAATCGGCCGAAGACGCCATTAACCAACTGATGAATTTGTAACGGTTCAAAGCGGTATCTTCGAGTTACGAGATTGGGAAAAATTATTTATATTTTTACAGCCTGGTTTTGCTCGTCGGTTCGGGTCCGGGTTGGATGGTTAGATCTGGTGGTCGCTGAAGTTCCCTCCGGTGATCCTTCGGAGTTCACTTTCCTAAATTTAAGAAAGCTTAGTACCAAAACGGAAAGACCGCTATAAGAGGTCGCCACTTCTTATGCGAACTATATTCGGCGGCAATGATAAGAGGCGTAAACCTTCAAAAGTAGTTTATTTCGATGACAAAATAAAAGCATATACATGTAATTTAAATTAACGGTTCAGATATTCAGTACTTATTTACATGAGGCTATAATTAATAATTATATATGAATATAATTTCGGTTTGACGTAAACAGAAGCTATCAATGTAGACGCATGCGTCGCGACATGAAATTTGTTTTTAATAAACACGGAATGTCACTTTGTAGCTTCGCTAGAAATACTATACGTCGGTTCGTGCTTTTATGCTTGCCTGATATTTTCAATATACAAGCTGAGTATCTTTCGGGGAGGGAACGAGATCGCGTCACTCGGGGACAGACGACGCTAGTACAAATAGTTTATACTGTTCGTTCAGTGATATTTTTATCTTATCCGCGAAGGATGTCACACGACGAGGTAAAATATCATAAGAAGAGGTCGTGAATGTCAGGTGATCCCTTGCTACTGGCGCTACACAGAGATGGCTGGCGTTTACGGCGGCGGTGAGTCCTAGCGATGTCGACGCTCCCGCTACAAATTCAACACAGAGCGAGGACACGCTAGTTAAATTTTATTGTCGGGAACAGCTCGTTACTATATAGCACAACACAGATGCTTCCAACAATAAGTTCTTTATGAACGGCTGTTTAAAAGGGATGTTCTACCCTTACGGATGTCTGAGCAAGTTTTGCAGTTGCAAATACTGCATCAACGGTTTATGATTTAATTAAATCGAAGCGGACGGTTTGCGTTCTTAGCGATTTAACAACGCGCTTTTAAATACAATAAATTTGTTCTGGTGCACGGGCTCTCGGTGAAGTTAACGCAGCAGTCTTTACGGCTTCGCGGTTGAAGTCGTAATGAATGCAGTCTTTACGGCTTCGTGGTTGAAGTCGCAATGAATCCTTGTTGAATGAAAACTTCGTTCTTTTATACAGAATTCGTTTATGTCGTTCTCTGTTTCTCGAACGTTGCTTGATAACTCTTATTCAGTCTTACATTCTTTGATAAGCGTATCATATGCATGCTTTGATTAACAATTTATCGGTTGCGAAATATTGTACAATTCTATTTAATATGCTTTAGTTAATTACGTACGGTTATTAATTTTGCTTTTATTAGCTTAATTATTTCGATTGCAATTTTCTGATTGTATTTGATCATTTAATTGACATTCCGGTTGTTGCACAATATTTCGTTATCTTTTTCGGAGTTGTTCTTAATTACTATAATTAATATTTTATATATACACTCGGTTTAACTATTAATATTTACTTGAAATTCTTTCG
>JAHWXV010430124.1:0-10682 GCA_024586415.1 Phrixothrix hirtus
CTCTTTTGATCCCAAAACACCGCAGCCATAATATTTCTGGTCCTTCTTCGATGGCAACCGCTACGCAAATGTAATAAACTTAAAAAAGCCGTTAATCGGTGATTTAACAACTTAGCGGCAATTGAATATGTAGACGGTATAGAAAATCTGGTGAAACTGTACAAGTGCTTAAATTTGAAGGGTGAATACGTACAAAAGTAGCTTAGGTATCAAACTGTATGTAAAATAAGGGCTTGTTTCATTATAACCAATAATAGTTTCTGTAGAGAAAACGTTCTTTACTTTCTGAATGACCCTCGTATATACCATAAGATTGTAATTTAATCTGTTAATGTTATAAGATAAGTCTTATACAATCAAAAATTGTCAATTAATAAATACATAGTGCGTATTTGTAGTAGCAAGTTGTTTTTGTACTAGTGATATTTAGTTAGGATTAATAAAATTATAATAAAAAATTCAACGTTTGTCAAAGCTTCTTGGGCCAAATAAAGAGCTTGGAGTTATGATACTCCATTAGATTAACGTTAAAGAAGTGAATGTTCCGACAAAATATTTAAGATCAAAATTTTTGAACTTAGCATGTATGGTTTGTGCTAATTCAGTAGGACATCTTAATTGTTTGTTTATAATACAAATTATAACAATTTTTGTAAACATTTCAACTTTTTTCTTTGATTATAAATACATTATAATTAGTCTTTAATATTGAGTATCTAAACAGCCCGTCCGCTTTAAGATTTAATAAAAACGTTCCACAACGCTAATCAGTTTTACACCAGCAGAAAGATTTAAATACATTTTCACCATTGTACATTTATGAGATTATGGTTTTACATATATTATATAATACTTTTGATGAGAGTATAATTACATTCTATACATTTAATAGATTTTTTACCAGCTTGATTTTGTTTTATCCATCAAATAATATGCGATCAAAATATATACCATAATACAATAAAATCTTGGTATATCTACTGAAACATTATATTTGGACAAACGTGGTTCTAAATGTAGTTTTCTGAATAATTTATAAGCACATATTGAGGAAAACCTAGGTAGACGTTGCGCGTGTGATTATAGTTTTTTTAAGTGTGTTTAGAATGAGCATATTATGAAAATCCCTACTTGAGACAAATCATTTAAATGTTTGGCATGCCATTATTGTTCTATTTGTAATGCTACTTTAAAAAATCGTATGGAAAGGAATACTGGAGAAAAACCATTCAAATGGTTTGCATGTGACTATAACTTCATTAAAAAGGGAAGCTAGAGAACTATGAACGAAAGTCAGTTGGGGAACAATTACAAGTAAATGTAGTTCCTTTTGTAAGTGTGATTTGGAGTATAGTACTCGTATGAAATGACGTACTTGAGAAAAATTATTTAAATGTTGCATGTGTAATTCTAGTTATATTCAAAAACATAATTTGAAGGGTTATTTGAAAACGTATAATTATGCTGCATACATTTAATTGATTTATTTTATTAATTTGATTTTGTTTTTATCTTATAAAGATATGATTACAAAGTGTTCTAAAATATAATCGAAATCTGTGTACCTAAAGCATAAACAAAGCATTACACCCGCATAAACATGATTAGAATTTCGCCTACGTAATTCTATTTTCTAATACAATTCACTTGTCTCAATAGAAATAGTGGGAAACCTGAAATTTAGCATCTTATAAGAATACTTTTATTTACGAAATAATTTAGGAAATTTGTGGCGATTTTACATGAGGCGTATAGTAAAATGGAGGAAATTAACAAAGCATGAACCTCAGGCCCGCGCATAGAACCGTACACTATAGTTTATAAGGAAACAATGAGTTAACTCGAATACAGTGTACCTACAAAAGCATAACTTCATAGCTGAAAAATCTTCAACCTAAATTTGTAGAACATGAGCGATAATAAATTATAACAATAAAATAAATTATAGGAACAAACGGTTTCTTTAAGCACAGCTCAAGGTACATGTTATTATATGCAACTATTATGAAAGTAAAAAATTTTGACTATAGTAAATAAATAAGTTATAAATAAATAAATTTAAATAGCAAAAAATATTTGAGTGTTAGATAAGATTTGAACTTATTATAACGTGAATTTACTAGTTCAGATAATAGACTGTTACAATCAGTAAATTAATGCATTGCAAGGGCACTTGCTAGGATAGTAAAGCAGATTTGTTACTGATTGACAAAAAACCTATAAGGAATCTAGTTATCACTGATTGCCCTGCAGTTTATACCAGGCAGCAAAAAAGTATGGAATATTGAAAATAACTCAAAAACGGTTTTATTGATTTTTACGATTATTTTTTGGTCGATACAGTAAAATATTTTAAATTTAGGGAAGAACTTTCGTTCACGTAGTTATACAGGGTAAGTAACAAGTATGGTCAACTTTTATTTTTAAATGGAACACCTTGTATATTTTTTGGATGTTGATAGATCTCTTTAGGACAAATTCAACGATATACCGTTTATTATATATAGCTGTAGAAATTACAGATTTATTGCAAATTAATGTTTTTATTCAACAATTTAGTTTAATCGACTTACCACATAAGTAACTTCTTAAAAAATATAGCATAACAAGAACAACAAGATAAACATTAATGTTTCAAGAGATGTTCAAAATATCTGCCATTGTTGGCTAAACAATGATCAAGCCGCTCGCGGAATTCTAGAATCGCATTTCTGAGGAGATCTTGATGAGTTCCATGAATTTCAGCTGTAATACGAGCTTTCGGATCTTCAGTATTCATGGATTTGTTCTTATAAACTTTATTTTTATATGTCCCCATAAAAAATCTAAGGGGTCAGGTTGGGTTATCTGATAGGCCACTCAATCTCACCCCTATGACGTATCCATTGATTCGGGAATGTTTGGTTTAAATATTGTCGAACCTGGAAACCGCAATGTGCCTGGGCGCCATCTTGTTTAAACCAGACATCTTCCCTATTAGCACAAAGATCTTCCAAATCAGGCAAAACAAGTTGCTCAAGAAAATCTAAATACATTTCTGATGTAAGATTTCCATCTATAAAAAAAGGACCAATCACATTCTGGCCAATAATGCCTGCCCAAACATTCACTTTTTGCGGCCTTTGAGTGTGAGCTTCTTCTATCCATCGTGGATTAGCTTCAGACCAATACCTACAATTATGTCTGTTGACAAAATCACGTAACGTAAAACTGGCTTCGTCCAAAAACAGGATAGTGTTAGCAAAATTAGGATTGACATTACATGTCTCCATAAGACGTTCTCAAAATTCTGATCTTCGATCGAAGTCGTCTTCGGAAAGCTCCTGTACTAAATGGACTTTACAAGGATGAATTTTCTCACTTTCAAATAAATTTTTCACTGACTGATGGCAGTTATCGTGGTTTCACGCACACTGTCTAGCCGATTGCTGGGGATTTTCCTGCACATCTATTAAAATATCTATCAAAATATCACAACCAATTGCTATCTTTGGTCGTCCAGATAGTGGTCTGTATTTAACACTACCAGTTTGGTTAAACTTTTTCACCACCTTTCTTACGCAAGACTGAGTTATTTCAGGTCGATTAGGATAAAGTTGATTAAATAAATTGCATACCTCCTCCTGTGTTCTTTTACGGTCACCATATCCGACCATCAACAAAATCTGAATCTTCTTTTTCATTTAAAGCTACCATTTTATCCTAACTTTTTACAAATTTGCAATAAATCTGTAATTTCGACAGATACACATAATAAACCGTATATGGTTGAATTTTTCCTAAAGAAATCTATCAAGATCCACAAAACTATACAAGGTGCTCTATTTAAAAATACAAAATAGACCATACGTGTTACTTACCCTGTATAACTACGTGAACGAAGGTTCTGTCCCTAGATTTAGAATATTTTACTGTATCGACCAGCAAATATTCGTAAAAGTTAATAAAACCGTTTTTGGGTTTTTTGCAATACTTCAGACTTTTTTGCCACCCGATATAAACATATTACTACTGTCAAAAAATAAATTCTTGCAAGGCTTTCAGAGAATTAATGATGATATAGGAATTTAGTCTCAGTAAATAAATGAAGTCAATACCTATTAATTGACTGCATAAAGCAACATAACTTAATTAAATATTTTAAATGTATGTACTTGAAGGGCTTCAAAATATGGCATCTTAATAACATGCGCAGATAAAACACAGAGGTCATATACTTACCTTGTTAGGTGATATGCAACTTAAGAGAGGAATAGTTGTAGCATAAATAGATAACAATTTTCTCACATTATGAATGGTTAACTGATTTACATAATCTCTCTCAAGAAATAAGGAAGACGAGCTGCAGATTATCGTATAATAAAACTCTACGAAATCCATGTATAAATAGTAAATTAAAATATTGTAGCAATAAAAGTAAGAATCTCAAAAAACAAGAATGCTAAGTTTCTTTGAAAAGATAATTAAAATTACGTTACCTGCAGATTCAATATTCACAATAGGATAATAATAAATATGCCATAGCCAGCAGCATTGTTAATAAACAACGCAAATTAAGTAAATTAAGTGTATTCGTCAATGCAATGTTAGTCAGAGTGATTGTAAGTTTACCACATTGGCCTCAGGTGCGATATTAACCTTGAAGACGTATGCATGAAAATCGATAATAGAAATACTTTAAATATACAATTATGAAGGATTTATTTAAGGTGTGCGAAAAAACGAAATTAATGACTGATCACAGAACGTATCAACCTAAATACGATATTAATAAATGAAAATAAGATTAAAGATAAAGTTACGTGAACAAATTGAATGTCAAAAATAAGGGCAACTTAGAATATTTAAGCATTAAATGTAGTGCCAGTCGAATATAACGTCATTACATTTGTAACGACAGAAAATCGTTACAAATTGTTTTGTAAACAGAACAAGTAATTTGAGATATTATAGGTTAAATATTTATTTAAACCATAAAATGTATATTTAATAAATAGTAAAGTGGAGCAGTAACAATTATATTATTAAAATAGAATAAAAGGAGTGCAAACAGCCATTTATAAACAATTTCTTAAATTCAATATTACACCTCAAAATATGACACCATCCAAAAAAAAGTATTTTTAGAGAATGTTCAACTTCATGTTTATCCATTTAATAAATACTTTTTATGTTAAAGAGTATTAAATAAACATTTCATAATTTTATTAAAACATTTATCAGTGATTTTTAATATCATTCATCTCGCGAAATCCGCCATTTTCAATGCGCAGACACGCCGCTTTGATGGATAATACATCTGTTGTTTCAAACTAATTTTAACGCTACTATTATCACTGGTTGAAGCTACCATTTATTTAGTCAATAACAAAGGCAAGGATGAATATAGAGCAAAAGTTATTAATATTATCACTGACTATATAAAATTACCTAAATTGCATTTGGATGTTTATCAAAAATCTTTAATTTTAGCAAAAAAGTTTCTTCATAATAATAATGACATTTTAGTTATCAGAGCTGATAAAGGTAATGTTTTGTTTTAATTACAAAGAAGAATAAAATACAAAAGATGAAGAGTTGTTAAAAGATAGTAAAGCTTATAAATTGTTATTAGGTGATCAGACATCTTCTGTACAAACTAAAAATAATAAATTTATAAAGACGTTGAAGACTAAAGGAATCCTTACAACTGAGCTTGAAAAGAATTTTGCAAATATAACACTGTACCTCCTAATGTATGGACTTCCCAAAATTCACAAACTTGGTATTCCCTTAAGACTCATAGTGTCATATATTTAATCACCTTCATATGAGTTATCTAAATGGTTAGCAGACATTTTGAAAATTTCGTGTGGTAATTTAACAAATTTCAATGTAAAAGACTCTATAACATTTGCAACGAAGTTTAATGACTTTCTTTAGCTGCTATTTCTGTATTTACCAATATTCCTTTAGACCTGGGTTTAAAAACTATAATGAAAAATTGGAATTTCGTTAAACTACATTTCAATATCAGTTTAGATGAATTCTTTGAATTAGTTTAGTTTATTTTTGATGATAGTTATTTTTTTTGTAAAGGAAAATTTTATTTGCAAGTATTTGGCACTCCTATGGGTTCTTAGTTAAGTCCAATTTTTGCATAAATTGTTCGTGATGATTTACTTTCGGTCTGTTTAAATAACATTGATTTTAATTTATGCATTGTTCATAAATATGTGGATGACCTGATTTTGGTTGGTCCTGCTGATAAAACTAATTTTGTTGCAAACACTTCTAATTTATACGATAGCAATCTTAAATTTACAGTGGAATTTGAAAATAATAGAAGTATTCCTTTTTTGGATACTAAGGTAATTAGAAATTATTGTAACAAAATTATTATTGACTGGTCTGTGAAATTTACTAGTTCTGGTGGGTATATCAATTATTTTCCAAACCATCGTTTACACATTAAAAAGAACGTTATTTTAGGGTTAAAAACTAGAATTAAAAGCATTGGTCAACCTTCTTGAATAACTAAAACTTTAAATAAACTATTTGAAGTTTTAATTAATAACGACTATCCTATTAATTTGATTCGCCGTTTAATTTTTTACAATAATTTACAAATTAGAAATGTATCTACTAATCAAGATTCCAATCTAATTTATAAAAGAGTTCCATTTGTCCCTGAAATTAGTTACAACATAAAAACAGCTTTTAATAGGGTTGATAATTAAAAATTGTTTACTATTATTATAACACTATTGGTAATATTTTTTCTAATTTGAAAGAGAACATTCCTAAATTATTTAAATGAAATGTTATTTACAAAATTAATTGTGTGTATTGTGAATTCAGTTACGTCGGCCAGACTTCTAATTGCCTAAAATCAAGACTATCCTTACATAGAAGTGACTGTAAATTAAATAAGAAACGTTGTGCTCTTGCAATACATTCAAGTGATTTTGATTAATTTTAATAATGTCCAAATTTTAGACTTTTGGATAATTATAGAGAAAGATTATTTTTGGAAATGTTTTACACTGGCAAAATTAATTGGTAAAGTAATGAATTATAAATCGGATACTAACTCTCTTAGCAGTGGTTATGCTCTATTGTTCAATATTTGCAGTTAAAAGTTTTTAGTTATGTTAATTTGTATATTAGGTATTTTTTACTGTTATTTAATTATTTCTAGTTGCCTTAGTTTTATGTATATATATATATATATATATATATACATATATACATATACATATAGATATACATAGATATACATATAGATTTAGTCTGAAAATATTACTGATCATGGAGAGTCAAAATTGAGTTTACTAATTTTGTATTGTATTCAGGAAATGTTATTAATTAAAAGTGCAAATTAACAAATGCAGGGCTGGGTTTCGGGAGACAATTGATCCCTTCATCGGAGAATAGCATGCCGATTGTCTATATAGTTAATAGTAAGGAGTGTATGTATCAAATTACCATGACAATTTTTTGTTAAAATAGTTGTGAAAACTGTGTAATCAATATATAAGGACATACAGATACAGCACTTTGTCTTTTATAAATTTAGTAATGTGCTGTACTTTGTTTGATATAATTGTTATTTAAATAAAATAACTTTTAATAAAAGCAACAATTAATCTTAGTTATTTATTCATAAAAAATAAAGTTGTGTATATACATATTTGTTTTTATATATTGATTACATGACTTTTACAACTATTTTAACAAACAAATGCCATCGTAATTTTGTACATAAACTCCTTACCATTACTATATAGACAAATGCCTTGCTATGTTCTGATGAAGCAGTCAATGGTGTTTCGAAACGTCAGCCCTGCATTTGTATAATTTTTACTGTTCATTAATAATATTTGCTGATTCCATTACAAAATTAATAAAATCAATTCGAACTCTCAAAGATCAGTAATATTTTCAAACTGAATTAATATATTGAAATATAAAAAACAACAGCTATATTTATTATTCGTATATATACACACATACTACATGATTTCTAATACTTATATTAAATTACCTTGCGTTCATCCAGCAGTATATGATAGGATTATACATTGAATTGCTCATGGCTAGCCAATAAATAGCCAGATAAGTTTCCTGAATGTAGGGCGAGTTCGTGATGTCCGGATAATACCAAGTCACTATAAAGTAAAGATGATATGGTAACCAGCAGACAGCAAATATGACGACAACCACAATCATCATTTTCACTACCTGAAACAATGTTTGTTTAAATCAATTTACTTATATAAGAATTTTTTAAACGTAGTTACTTAATTAAAAGAAAGAGGATTTGTCACATTATTGAAATAAAAATTTGCATCGATTTAATTATTTTAATTTTATTTAGCCCAAAAGGTGTTATGCGTCGTTTGCGCTGCCCATGGATTATTCCAGCATGACTGCTTCAACAGTCGTGAAGGCGTTTCTTAATTTCCGGTTAGGCCGTATTAATTGTAACTTGTTCACAGTAGGTACTTTTAATAGGCGTATTCTTGCATCCCTATTAGTAATTAATGCAAATTTCTCGTTGAAAATGCATTCGCACCTTTCTACAGTTTTACTAAAACCTTTACACAACCGAATTTAACAATGTAATAAATTAGCAACGTATTTTGATACGAAGACACAAAGCAATCGCAAAAACTTGAACTAAGCCTGGTGTAAATAAAATAAATGCGAAACACACTGAAGCCGGCGTAATACGCGCCTTTGGTAAAAAAATCAAAGCTGTGTTACTTTAACGGCGATCCAGTCATGTACTCATATACATAGCTAATATGCAAATGACAACTAGAAAACATAATAAATCGTACTGCGCAATATACTCAAATTATCTGATATAGATACAATTAGATTTTTAGAATTTTTGATTTAATAAAATTTTAAAATCGCAATTTCGAAAAATGTGTTTTTTTTGCTTTTTTCAAAATGTCTTTGAATGATCAGATTGTACAATTTGGATAACAACATTTTTACGCAAAACCCCCTATCATTCTACATATATGTTTTAGTAACATTTGAGTGGCATCTATATATAGTGTTTAAAAATGGGCAACTCTTTATATTTCTTGAACTGTACATACCTACATAAATTAGTGCATGTGTACCTAAGAGTATAATAGTTACTCAAGTTACTGCGTTTAAGAAACAAGTATTGCTATTGTAAACTTGTCGAACTGAGTCGTATCGGTATGTTAAAATGTAATTTATGAAAAGATAAGCATAAAATGTATATAAAATTCATGAATATATTATTTAATTATAAGAGGTTTTACAGATTTTTTTTCTTACAAATAATTGTTACGTATATATGACATAAACTCATTTTTAAACTAGAACATAAATACTGAAATTTTAACTTTTACTTAATTAATGATTCGTACCTATTTAATTCGTAATAATCTACGAATAAATATTACTAAGGAACAGCTCTAAACACGTAAAATTGTGTCCAAATGAACAAACCAATTTGGCGGCGATAGCATGTTTTGCGTATGTATTCAAAATGTCAAATTTGTGTTGATCATGAATTGGTACATAAATACTGCTATTTATGTTTTGTGATAATCACAATGAATATTTTTAAGATATGTCGGCGATCTATATTTAACGTAAAGCGCAAATTTATGCATCTACATTTTATATACGGGATTTTTAGCAATTATAGTTACATGTATCTGCAAGAAACAGACGTTTACATGTAAATATTGTTTTATGATAGTAGCACAATATGGCCTTGGTACTTACACGTATTTGTAAAAGATACATTTTGTTATTGAAATCTTGAATACAGCTCGAGGTCATATTTTGAATTTATAATAACACAATGGGAAATTTGTCAAGTTATTTTGCTGATTCTCTTTATGCTGTGGTACCGATATTGTTAAATTTTAAGTTTCTTTTATAATTCAATTGATGATAAGTGCAACAAAGAGGGAACGTTAACGATGTGGGGCATGTTATAAGACATTGAATTGTATGAATGTAAAGGCACAGAAATATTAACAAATCTTTAAGCAGGTTCAATACGCTATTTTTGGTGTACACTGTTGTAAAATATGTACATGCACTATAAGGTGTAGTAAAAATAGCTAAAGATTTATTTCATATTAAAAGTTACATTTGTATTTTATAATAATTTTTGTAATTTGTGACGATATACAAATTGTTTTATGTAGGCGCCACCAATAAATCACTTATTTCATGTTGTATTAATGTCTTATCTAACAATGTAACAATGTAAATAGTTGAGCGCCTTGGCACAAATTTCTTTAATTCATAAAATTTATTATTTGTTATTATTTATTTAAATTGTCCAATTAATTAATTTTACTTTTATTTTAAATTTAAATATGTTCTTAAGTTTTATCTATTTTGTGTTATATCCCACTTATCTTTGGAATTTGCTGTAAATAATGACAACAATAAAAACACTCTCGTATTTATACTAAAAATAAAAATCAAAATTATACATTTAAATACGACAATTTGTGCTGCAACTGAATCCTTCAAAACGAATCAAAAATTGAAATTTTACATTATTTTGTTACCAAAATAAAATCCAGTGTCATTTACTCTAACTGTTTCCTTAAACCCTCATTATAGTTGATTACCTAAACAAACCATAAATCGTCCCTCTTGCACAAAGTTATTTACATAACAGAATATGG